>VZZY01024894.1:7228-87922 GCA_013400335.1 Eurystomus gularis | reverse complement strand
GCTCTATTGTGTAGCCAGTTCTTAATCGATCTCACTGTCTCTTCTTCTGCCTCATTCATCCTGAGCTTGCTCACGAGGATGTTATGGTAAACTGTGTCAAATGCCTTTTGCTAAGGTCAAGGTAGATTACATCCACTGGTCTCCCTGCATCTACCCATTCAGTCATGATACCGTAGAATGCTATCAGATTAGTCAAGCATGATTTCCCTTTGGTAAATCCATGCTGACTACTCCTGATCACCTTCTTGTCTTCCATGTGCTTAGAGATGACCTCCAGAATGAGCTGCTCCATCATTTTTCCAGGGATAGAGGTGAGGCTGGCTCTGTAGTTTGCTGTATCTTCCTTCTTGCCCTCTTTGAAGACTGGAGTGACATTGGCTTTCCTCCAGTCCTATTTGCAGGATCTTAGAAAATGTTCCAATAATACAAGTCAATAAATGGGAGAGAAGGAGAGAGAGATTCCTCCCAAACATGGGCATTAATTCTAGACATCATTCCTAACTTTGAATGTTAACACAGCAGACACGGACACTCAAGGCAGAAGTGGTCAGTAACAGAGCTTCTTTCTCTCTTCTGTCAAGTGAAGGGAGCCCTGCAGACTACAGCCTCTGTGCTAATGTCTGGTTTTAAGTATCTTAAGCCCTGTGGGAAGAGCCCTCTGTAGCTGTCATGTGCACCATTTGAATGCCAGTTTCATTCTGTGACTCCAGAAGACCTATTAAACTGGCACATGTTCAGCTCACATATGATATGGTCTGTGTTATACTTCTCTTTTGCATAGAACAGTCCAATCCAGGAGAAACACTGAAGTGGCCTACAAAAATAATAGGTTTTCATTTTCATTAAGAAAACTATTCCTGAAAAAAACCTTTTTATTTATAAAAACAAACTCTGTCACGTGATCTTAAAATAGCTTTTATGCTAGTCATTATTCTACTGTACTTTATTTTGATTTGTTAAAGCCACTTGTAGCAAACATTACAAATATCTTGGCTCAGATTCCGGGCACTGTTTTGAGTGTGAAGGTAGCCTTTTGGTAAAACGCCTCATCAGTAAATTATTGTCTTCACCCCTCAGGCTGCTTAGAACTGCAAAAGATCAAGGATGCCACGGCAAAGGGTTTGGAACTAGATGATCTTTGAGGTCCCTTCCAACCCAAACCATTCTATGATTCTATTATATGATTCTATGATGTTAGTGGTTTGGGTTTCGGTGTTTTGGGGTTTTTTCTTGTTTGTTTTTGTTTTTGGTTTTTTTTTTTGGTGGAAATTGCTTAAATGAATTCAAGGTGGATTAAGCTCTCTTTCAGCCCACTTTCAAATCAGCAAGTTCACTTTATCCAGAGTGTCCCTAAGGGTGAGCGTGTGCCTTACAGCATACCTTGTAACTGAGCGTGCTAGGAGCAATAGAGAAGAACATAAGAATCAAGAATGTCTCATGGGAATCAATGTGCAGTTTTCTACTCTTCTTTCAGCCTGCATATGTTGGAGACTGGGAAAACAAGACAAGAGCATCACGAGTTGTTCAGTGCCGAGTCAGACATGAAATACAGTGTTAAAGTGAAAATCGCTGCTGTGACTTTCACTGAAAAAGGTTAGCAGATGGTCCGTGTCAGTCATGTGTAAGGCACTATACAAGTGTTTGCTATGATCCCAGTAAGAAAGGCGCTCAGACTCTCTGAGGTATTGATTAACTATCACTTATTGCAACTAACAAAAAGGGAAGGGAGAATGGATAATCTTATGTCCCTTCCAATGCTAGGAATCCAATTTTGTGCAGCATTGTGCTGTGTCCAGTTGCCGCACAGTACAATGTGCAGAACACCATCCGTGGAGAGGTTAATGGGCGTGACAGTCTTCAGCATTCTTACAGGAGTTTCTTAGAAGAAAATGTTACTAATAATTTCTGCTGTTGAGTGAAAGAAAGTTTGCATGCGTGTATGTTGCTTCACTTTAATGTGAAGACATGGTGATGTAATCGGCAGAGCTGTCTTACAGAGTCTTCTGGTATGATTAACTGGCCAAGCTTATCCTGCGGCCAGGGTATATGGTCTACTGGGAGGTGTCCCTGCCCATGGCAGGGGGCTTGGAACTAGATGATCTTTGAGGTCCCTTCCAACCCAAACCATTCTATGATTCTGTGATACGTGCAGCACAGACCTGAAGGCCAAGTGCTGTGTGCAGCACAGAATAGCGCAGCACAGACCTGCAGCTACTCAGGCTAACAGTTCTGTGGATCACTGACTCTGTGTGTTGTAGCCGCCTGGTGAGTATCACCACAGCATACAACTATTCAGATGAGGCAGCCTGCGGTGTTCCTTCCTGCAGCAAGGGAAAGGTCTATCTCACAGCTCTCAAATGCCTGCTGTGCTTGCAAAAGGACAGTTGACCTGATCATTTGCAACGATTCAAGTATCTTCTAAAAGGGCCAGATTTTCTGTCTGTATACACACTGTTGCGTAGAGTTTGCATATTGAACGGGTTCTTTCTGGACACTTCCTTTGCACCACTGGTGGATTAGTTTCAGTAAGGAATACGAGGCTCCAGAGGTTGCGTTCAGTTTGGTACCCTTCAATTACTGTGACCCTGGCTTACTGGTGTTTGGCATAAGCTTTGTGGAAAAAAATATCCTAAAATTGACAATGTGTTGATTAAAATGTATAGAAGAAACCCTAAAACAAGAGATAAAGCATTTGTTTCTGAATCAGAATGATGATGATGCACAATCAGATTTTCAAGGAAAGCTGTTGTTAGCAATCTTATTTATGAAACAGCCCTCAGTGGTGGGAGGGAAGGTCGGTGTGAATTTTTCTTACTGTGTTGTCTATGTTTGTTTGCAGCTTTAAAAAGGTTATGTTTGTTTCTCTTTGAAAGCTGGTACAAAGTAGGGAATGAGTATGCAATAAAATATACCTACATTTCAGAATATGCTGAAGGCTATTTTCAGATACAGTGCAGGGCTAGAAGAGATAGCCCATCGTCCTGTTCTGAAGCAGGATAAATGTAACCTCCATGGCTAGCTTATTCCAGGCTTCTTATCCACAGTTTTTCTTAGTACTCTAACCTAAAAGGTTTTAACCCCAAATTAAAGCTGAGTAATCTTTTGCGTGTATGCGTGAAATCAAAGACTAATTTGTCACCTCTTTCGTTACTGTAACATAAATATTCAAAATTTGCTTTTCCCTACCACCACCTTCTTAAAACTAAACAAGTGTTGTCTTTCCAGTTTTTCCCTCATGAAATGTGGCTTAAGCTGTGTTATTTTGTTCCTTCGGAATCATGACAGTTGGTCCCCATCTTCAAGTATGGAATCTGAATCTGCACCTGGTTTATCAGCAGGGATATTCATAGGGCAGAATAAAGCAGGGTAAGATACTGTTATTTCATGCTTTGCATGGCATAGTTATTAATATATATATAGCAGCCAAACGTAGTTGTTTGGGGTTTTTTTACTTCTTTTTTTTTTTTTTTTCCCCAGCATGACACTGTTGGTTCCTGGTTTCATCATCTGTTATAAACCTGAGGTTTTTGCAGTGCGCTGCCAAAACGATTATCCCCTTCTGGTCACCCCACTTCCCCTTTTTTATTAAAAAACCCCACAACAAATAAACCTCAAATGTAGTATTTTCTACCTGTCTCTACAAAATGTCGTACTACTTATTCCAAGCATTTCCCCATTTGAAATTGTAATCCTGTCTCCCAGAGCATTTGTAACCCCTTCTTCTCTCTGAACTTTGAACTAAATTCACAGAATTAAGTTATCTGCCAGTCACTGGAAGGTACCAGCTGTCACCAGGGCCTCACTTGATAGGGCTATCCCACTTGATACCAAATTATTGATAACCTGCTCATTGAGAATATTTTTCAGTTGTGCATCCTCCTTATTGTCAATTCACCATTAGCCTTTCTCCGTCATTTGCTTATGAGGGTGTTTTGCAGGAGAGTCCAGCATCAGACTGCATTGCCTCTAATAGCTGTTTTTCAGCACTTACAAGAGATTACCATGAAGACAAAGCCATAATCTTCACAGTGGTGCCTGATGGGAGGACGTGGGACCAAGAAGTGATGGATATCAATCAAAACAGGAGGTTCCAACCTGATGGAAGACCTTTTCACCATGGATGGTCAATCGAGTGCAACAGGTTGCCCAGAGATATTGTGCAGTCTCCACTCTTGGAAGGCTTCAAGATGTTGACTGTTGATGAGCAACTGCCAGGTCTGATTGCCCTGGTTTGAGCAGGAGGCTGGACTGCAGACCTGCTAAAGTCCCTCTATGTTTCTGCTCTTTCTCAGATCTCTCAGAGCGTCTCTTTTTGCCCTTTCTGTTTGTCCTTCTGAGAGTTTGACAGTTCTTGTTCATATCCCAGAGACTGCTTTCAACAGTTCCCTCTTTTCTGTGAGGGAATCATCAGATCTTGCTGACAGGATTTCAAAGATGTTAGTTCATTTAATCAGCTGTACAAAGCTTTAGGTTCTGCCTGATTTTTTTTCTAAGTCTGTATTACAGCATGACATCAGTTTCCAAATATGTCATAGTCCACCTGTGGTAGTTTGCTGGTGACAGCAGTGTTGTAGCCACAGTGACATTGTAATTGTCACCTCCTGAACTGTGTTACTGTACCTGAAAGTGAGTGTGAAGGCAATGAGCAGGGCCATGCCGTTACAAAATGAACCTCCCCACTGCCTTACGACTTTATCAAGCCTGTGCTCATGTCCTTCCTGTTGCTCTGTGCTGATGTGACATCTTGGTGCTTCTCTTCAAAGGAGGTTGATGAATCAAGTCTACACTACACAAGGGAGGTCATTGGTTGAGACTAACTGGCACAACAGTACAGCTTGCTTTGGGCAATGTCTGTCTGTGAATGTTACATAGTTTTAACTTGCAGAGGTGAACTAAAGCTTTTATGTTGAAGTTTGGCAGCATCCTCAGTAAATGCAGAGATGCGTATTCCCATCAGTAAATGGTCAACATACATCACCTACCCCTACTTCTCCCACCACCTCATACCATTCAATGTTATCAAACTTGCCTGAAGAACTGAAAAACCAGTGGGCAAGTGCCTGTCTGCTGGAGGAGAACAGGCACTTGCCTGCCCCTATGGTGAAGAAGCAATTTTTCTTTCCGCTGATCCTGCAATTATCCATCTGTTTCTGATCCACTGTGATGCTCAGGGGCACATGACTGGACATTTCCCCCTTGCCCCTTGCCACTGCCTTGCAGCACAACACATCCAGGGGAAGGGTGCCATTCCTGCCATGCTCGCCGCACTGGAGAGAGCGATGACTGGTTAAAAATAAATCTAGGAGCAGATGGCAAGGCAGATTACTGTTCATCCTAGGGCGATGATGATGATGTGCCAACTTACTGCTGGTTGTCTATCAGAATTAATCAGGAGCTGTTGTGGCACATGATCAGTGAAGACACTGCTCCCTCTGGGAAGAGGGAAGGAAGAGCAGAGACGTGGCTCCGTGAAATGAGTTACTGAGAAGCACTTGTTTTTGAAGATATGAGAAGTTTCTGATGGATAAAAGACTATATAAAACGAAAAACATGAATGTTTCTAGGGTTTGGGGGTTTTTCTGAAATGTACTCACAGATATCTGCAAGCATGCCTAGCTCCTAAAACACAGCTGGGAAAATTTAGTCACTTTTTTATTGCTTTTCTCTCGGTGGAATTGTACATCATCAGAAATAGAATCATAGAATCATTTAGGTTGGAAAAGACCTTTAAGATCATCTAGTCAACCGTAACTCTACTCTACCAAGTCTGCCACTAAACCATGTCACTAAGCACCACATCTACGCAGCTTTTCACATCCAGGGATGGTGATTCAACCACTTCCCTGGGCAGCCTGTTCCAATGCCTGACAACCCTTTCAGTGAAAGTATTTTTCCTCATATCCGATCTAAACCTCCCCTGGTGGAACTTGAGGTCATTTCCTCTTGTCCTGTTACTTGTGAGAAGAGACCAGCACACACCTCGACAACCTCCTTTCAGATGGGTGTAGAGAGCAGTAAGGCCTGCCCTTGGCTTCCTCTTCCTTAGACTAAGCAGTTCCCCCAGCCACTCCTCATAAAACTTGTTCTCTAGACCCTTCACCAGCTTTGTTGCCCTTCTCTGGACCTGCTCCAGCACCTCAATGTCTTTCTGGTATCGAGGTGCCTCATGCTATGGTGAATATAAATAAAAACATCTAAGAGGTTTATGGGACCTTTATGAGCACTATGTATATGGATAGTATGAAACATTATTCATGGATGTGCCTGGTTTGGATTTGTGCTCAGTATCAGAGGAAAGGATTTGACACTTGCTGTGCTCAAAACACTTCACAAACATTAGTTCTCTATACACTCCCAAACAGACCGGGCAAAAGCTAACTCAACCCATTAAGCCAAAAGGCAGTATCAGAGGTACCACTTCAGAGTTTTGATGCTTTAGGGATCTGAAGGGTAGTTTATCCATGTTACCTTTGTTATTATTATTTTTTTTTTTCTGTTTGGCTTAGGTTAATTAAGTGGTGTAAGAATTAGCAGATGTTTTGTTTGGTCAAATTAAGAAATAAAGTAGAGAGTACATTTTTGTTTATTGTTTTGTAATGGAAATCAACAGTAAATTTTGACCACTTAGTCCACTTAGGTAACCTGTCAGTCTATTTTGTTAGCCTGGTAACATTTGATAAACTAAACTTATTTTGCATCTTCAGCTTCTATCGCCCAGGCTATCTGTCATGGCTTCTCTTTTCAGTGTACATCCAGTCTGGTGCCCAAAGATCCATTTTGCTGGGATGTAATGTATGGAAAATTTATGGGTTTGTTTCAGAAGACATTGCGGGTGATACATTAAGTACTTTTTATCCAAGACTGTCAGGTTTGTACAGTCTACCTTAAATAGCACATTCTCCACAAACATACATTGTAAAATACAAAAGATGGGATTAAATTTGCTATTTCTTCACATTTTTTAACCACTCTTCTTTTCTTTTACACTTTCTTTTTAAATGGTAGTGCTGCTCTAGGTTGTTAAAGAGGTATTTTCTATGCACAATGATCTGAGGGCTCTATCTGGATGTAACAGTGAGAGAAGACAAGGCAAGGCTGAGTTAAGCTTCATCTCTTATTTTTCAGGTGATCTAATTTGACATGTTAGCAGTAAGAAGAAATTAACTAAAAGCAGAAATAAGACTGACATAAAGAGATGTGGTCCCTCTGGACCCTCAAAATTTGCAGATGTCAAGGAGGCTTTTTATTGCTTTATCTGGTGTTACTGTAAACTTCATCAATATCTCTCTAACAGTTCCATGAGTGAGAAGGCAAATCACTAGTGGGTTATCTGCAACAACAGGTCAGAACACTGTTAAAATAATTCTGATACTAACAAGCCCTTTTGTCTTTCTGGTGTTATAAATTATGAGAATGGAAATAAATTACTGGCTCTTTTCATGTTACGCGTAGATCAGCCTGAACTGGAAAACTAGTCTTGCTGGATTTGTTTCTGATCAGTTCTCATGCGTGCCACTGCAGGAAGGTCAGACTCTTAGTATTTTGCACCTCTAGCACCTGAAATGTCCTGTCTTATTTATTTTTTTTAGTAAGTTAAATAATCTCAGGAACTAGTTTATTTCATTGCCCTTGCCCTTCCAAACTGCTTCTTTTGGCATGCAGGTTGCTGGAGTGAGAGGATGGTTTAAAGAAAGCTATGTGCACATGGGGTGATTTGCTCTTTAAATCTTTTTAAGTGGTTGGATGCTGGTAAGACGGGGTTATGTACAAACCCTGCAGTGTGGAGGTGCCTGGTTCCGTTGCGGAGCGTTACTCAGTTTTACCATGAAACTTGTGATGAGAGACTGCAGTACATAAGGCAAAAATTGCCCTTAGCTGTAGAAGATATTTTTCCTCTAAAAACAGCAGTAATTGAAAACAGCACCTCCTTTCCAACGGGTAGTAAAGGTGAGAGTGATGGGAATTCGGTCTTTTGATCTTTTGGTTAGCGGAAATCTTGATTTTTAACATGTGCCTATGGCACTTGCAACTGCCTCACTAATCCATGGTGTTGTTTTAGTCCCTCTCACCTACGTAGGTCCATGGGGCTCCCATTGCACAAGTCAAAAGAAAAGGGATAGATAACGTTTTCTCTGGGAAGGTACAAAATAAATCTCCCCCATTGCTTCTTTCTCTGCGGCAGTGTGGGAGAGAGCTACTCAGACCTCACTCTCAGCTTCACAAGAGATCCTGCCTAGTTATTAATGGCCAGCATTTGAGCAGCCTCAGCAATTTCTCCTGCGTGTTTCACCTGGTGCTCTGTTATTCCCCCCTAATTTCTTTTTCCAACATTTTTGTAGGCCTAGTGTATGTTAGCTTCCCTTTCTGTTCCACATTACCTCCTGGCATCTGTGTGATTTTGCCACTTAGAAGCTGCCAACTTTTTTCTCTCCATGGCAGTTCTGGCACCTTCCCACAGTTTGGAGTTCAGCTCAGTCCCGGTGAGCCTCTCTTTCCATTTGCTCTCTCTTTTCTACTTAATGAGAAAATGGGGTCCTTCTTGCCAGCCACAGCCTCAGCCACGAAGTGCTGCCCAAGCTTTCAGTGCCACTCCCATCACTTTAATGGCTCCATATGGACAGAGAGGGAAGGAGGGATGATCAGGCACTGTCTTTGGAGGAAGCTTTGCCATTGCATTTCCTTTGACTTCTCCTTTCTGCCATCTCTGGCTGCAGCAGTGAGCACCAGGTTATGTATAGGGGGTCCTGCAGATGGGATCTGGGTTGGCTTTAATCCTTTTCCAGCCATAAGAGGTGGCCCTTCCTGCATCATTACTTGGACTGGTTTGGGGTGTCTCATTTGGCACGCCCAGTTTTCACAAAGGGAGGGAAGATATTTCCTTTGAGAGTAAAGAAGAAGGAAGAACTTATGCATGAAGGAGTTTTTAGAAGGGATAGCATTAAGAAGAAAAAAGAGAAAAAGGGGTGGCATGACTATCCAGAAGAATATTTGAAGATGCCAAGAAGAATACATGGATATTCTGGTTTCTTGATGGCAGGTAACAAGTGAGGCTTCGTGTGATAAAATGTGAGATATATGAAAAGAATCAACAGATTGATAAACATGCTGTGTAAGGCAGCAGTTACAAGGTGGGACTTCCAGGCAAAGAGTATACGCACAAGTCTCAGAAGGGAATCTGTTACCATTTGCATAGCTGAGAATATAAGTTCGTTGGGCAGAAAATGCCAGTTTGCATCATCCTTTGTATTCCCAGCAAAAAGTGAATTGCCAGAAGTCAACTGAAGGGCAATACCTAGTCTTAACACGTAGAATTGTATATTTTTGCAGTGCTAGGGCATCTTTCAAAATCTGCAGGCTAGGAGCATGATCTCTTACACCAGTAAATAATAGCTGATGAGTGTTGCCCATGAGCTATTCCAGACCTTCAGGAAGGAGGGTAACATGACATCTGTTCTGATAATAGACTGTCTTTGTTCTTAAGTAACCAGCATCTGAAAAACCTGAAGGGCCTCCAAAGCCTCTCAGAAAACAAAAAGGGAAAAGTGCACTTAGGAGTAGCTTGATGTTGGCCCATCGTGTGATGCAGTTGAAAATAAAGCTGAAGGTAACACTGGTTTGGAGCTCACTGCCTTGCTTCCTCTTTCTTGCCATTGCTAGCTCAACACTGCTTGAAGCACTGGTACGGAAATGCATGCTTCTGACATTGGCCCCATTAGCCTTTAAAATACTGCCTTGGGACCATGGTTTAAGGATTTCCTTCTTGCTCTTTGTTCTTAAATAGATTTCTTGTGTGTACATGAGCAGATTTGCATGAAATGCAAAGTCCCAGCATCCACACGGTTTTCCCGTAGGTACCCTTCTTTTTAAATGGAGTTTATTATAATGAGGAGAAAATAACATTTTTAAATTTTTTAATTAATCTTTATTGTTCTCTGTTGGCGGCCCTAGTGGTTTTGTGGAGGGAGCTCATACAGTAGGGAATTTTTCTTGTGACAAACTCTGAGGAGAATTTGAAAGCAAAGACCTTCGGTTGTTGGCATTTCTGATCCACCATCTATTGAATTTGAAGCCCTTTTTGACTACAAGTAGCATAGTAGGTGTGCCAGAGTTGTAAATCTCTCTCCTTGGGGAATCTGTTATATATTACTAAAGGGATTCAGTAGTAACAGCAAACATGAAAGAGCAGATCTCTTCCAAAAAACCAGAAGTGCTGATGTGGTTTAACAAATGGATCTCAGACATGGGAAGTATTTCATGTTTGCTATTGCCTGGAACTGGTGGCTCTGGAATGAGCCTCCGAAACCTGCGTCCCTGTCCCTAAGTGCTTGAGATTTTGCTATCCTTCTGTATTCAAAGGTGTTGCCGAGGGTATCTTATCTCAGCAATTCCTACTTTTATTGTTAACAGCAGAGTTTGTTTTGTGCCAGGAGGGTTCAGAATGTGTGCTGGACACTATTCTTGGCCATCCGTAATAACATTTCAGCACCACCATTTTTCCAGATTATGCCTAGGATAATGTAACTGCGTAACTGAGTAAAATCCGCTCTGCAGCTTAACAGAGAGACCTTCTGTTTGCAGGACTGCCAGTCCCTCAATTTTTATACATTTACACACTGATCTCAGGGAGAATAAATAATACATGAACATATGCACTGGCTAAGTGACATTTCGTTCTGATTATAGTGAGACACTGGTTAATGGCAATTATAAAATGTATTTCTTTCATCATTTGCTAATCCTGCCATGTGTTTAAGAGTATGCCTTTATTTCTTTTTGTTGTTGTTGTTAGTTGCCATTTCGTTTTTATTTTTGAAACAAATTGTTTGGATCATTTTTTATATGTTGATAAGTTGCAGTTTTGAACCATCTCAAACACATTTCTGGCAGGATTACCTCATCTGAATCAGAAATAGCGCTACTGCGTAAATGCCCTTAAATGCTGTGTCTGCTACATCTATATTATAGTTTGAAAAGAAACTGATTGATATTAATCCCAAATGAAATGTTTACTCTCTGTTTAATACCGGTGTGCAATTCAATACTCTGAATCTATATTAAACAAGGAAAATGTTTAAGAAGCATTATTAAGGCTCAAAATCAGGTGCTCAAAAGTAAAAACTGTATCTTGGTGTGCATATATTATAAAATGGTGTTAAATTGTATGATCAAAAACTGTTCTTTGCACTTACAGAATTCATAGAATAAACCTTTTTTAGAAGGCTGGTTTAGAGAGTAGAAATATCTAAGGCTCCTTCCCAAACCTATTATACATGTGGGCTAGATGAATGCTGTCTCAAGAACCTGGATTTTATTCTCCTGTCTCCACCTTACAGTCCTATGTCATATTGAACAGGTCAGTGAAGATGAGCTGTTTGCAGATGAATGATCTTTGCTCATTCTCTAATTCACAGAAATCTGTCTTAAAGCTATATGGTCTGATACTGAGAATTATTGATTTTATAGCTCTTGATTCAGTAGGATTTATGCTAGAATATGTACAGACCTGTGAGAAACTGGATCTAGATTTGGGCCATATAAAGATAAAACGAATTTTTTTTCCTTCATTTTGGAGTCTTGATCCCATTTGTGAACAACAGGTAACACTACTTTCTTAGGAATTCAGATACTGCAGAAAAATTCATAAAGAGATTATAATCTCTCTTCAGATAACAGTATTAGTTACATTATTTGTTCCTAGACCCATTTCTAGCTGAACTGCTGTGCTTGACATTTTATAAACACGCACTCCACACGCTTCCTCACTCATCTGAGGCAGAATTGTGATATAAAAGATGTTTTAGCAAATTTCAGTCTAGGATCTGATAATAGGATGCGTCAGGCAGCCTTTAGTATTGGCTGTTGCTATCCTTCCTGCTAATAATCCTAACTGTGTGTGCCTGGCAGTACCTCTTCAGGAAAGGAAGAGAGGGATAGAGGAGATGCTGTACTTTCTTGGCCTTCTAAGAAGAGAGCTGTCAGTTCTGGCAGCATGATGCTGTATTTAGCAGTCCATGTTCACATCTGCTCAGGCCTCATCTGGCAACTGTCACAGTTTGGTGAACTACAGCCACTGCACTGACCATCTACTCTGGGCAGCATCATGCTGTGTGCTTTTCAGTTCTCTGCTTTCAGATATCACCCACGTTCTGGATTTGCTCTGTCACTATCTCTGCCCGATGTTATGCATCTCAGTTGCAATATACCTTATTTTCTCTATAGTTCAAAATTTTAAAGTGAGCCTTTTCCAACTGGTGGGATGAAGCCTGATGCATTTTGGGTTTTGATGGCAAAGCTGCATGTTTTCTTCCAGAAGTGAGGTTAGCAAATCTTCCCCAAATGCTGATATTTCCTACACATGGTCCAGTGTTTGTTCTTGTACCTGAAATGCTGGGGCCTGAGTTGTGGGCCCCAAGTTGGAGTTGACCTGTGGATGAGTCACAACCTAGAGGAATGTTTTGTTTTTCTTATTGGCTTCATATTCCAGAGGCAGAACCTGGCCCACCTGTGTCTCTGTGGCTCTGCCCTCACCCAGGTGGTTGTGGTTGGGGTGGAGAGAGGCCAGGATTGTATCAACCAGGAGCTGATCAGTGGGAAGAGCTTCCTGTTGGGTGTGGCTTCTGTTGGGGCTGGCTGCATCTTGCTGAGCTTTCATGGTGGTGTTCTTCTATGTGAAGGGCTACTGAGGTAGCCACCTCTGTCCATTGTGTCCATCAGGTGATGCTGGCACCACAGTGGGCAGCAGAGGAGCTGGGCCCACAGGAACCTATGGCAGGACTGTCTGAAAGAAGACTTGTGAGGGGATGTTGCTGAGTTCAGCGTTGGCCTGTGTGCTCAGGCAGCTGATGGCAGCGTGAAATGATGATGGCTGAACCAGCACAACAGTACCCTAAGAAGCTCTGATGACAATGTCTGCTCTGGACTATCATGAACAGGACTAATATAAAAACATACACTTTCTGTGTCGTCTTTCAAGATAGAGTGCTGCAGTCAGCCCTGGGCTGTGGAGTGTCCTCAAGAGCTTGAGATCTAGTGGACCATGAAACCTGTCTCAGAAAGATGAGATGTGGCATTACATTTTATGTAACACACTGTGCTCTGTAGTTGGCTCTTTTAAGGCATGTGTAGAAACACTGAATTACTTGTAAGAGAGAATGGTATTGCTGTGGTGTTCAGGAGATGGGTTTTATGGGTGGGTTTCTCTATTTTTGGCCTAAAACGACTAGGGTTTTGGAAGTCAAATGTGAATACAAATGTACTCAAGACTATAGGTCTCCAATACAGGGAAAAAAGAGAGATGGGCAGACTACCCAATAGAATCAACAAGAGGCTTATCTTTCCTTGGGGCAGGAGCACAAAGAGAGATCAGACACACTGGGTGGCTTTCTCATTGAGATGTTAGAACAGTTTAATGAGAGCTGAGGAGTCTGTTTAAGTCCGGGAGTCACTAAGGATCAACTGCTCCTGCGGTCTAATCTGCATTATCATTAATCCAGTTAACAATAAACTGTGTTAGCCATTAGCTCTGTTACTAGCTCAGTCCATTAAGGACATTAAAACTCTCTTTGGTTCAATTTAACCCCTCAGGTTGCTACTTCTAGTAGATGAGTATCTTTATATACTAATGTGGACTATGTTATGGTAACTAATGATCCAGGTCTGTTGTAGCCACTCGGCCTACTATTTGTGTCTTTAATGATTCAGGAGGGAAATGCCTTTAGGTGCTGTCGTAAACAGTCCTCTAAATCTTGAAAATCAATGAGAAATGAAAGGAAGTTAATTATAATTTGTACTGACAGCACTGCCTATTACTTAGGTTGCTAAGTATTTCTATTACATGAGCTTGGATCATTTGTAGAAAGCAGGTGTAGGAATTGCTCTGTGTTTTTTTTCTTCTGTTCAAGACTTTGTCAAACACTTACTTGATGCTGCATTTTTCCCATTTCTGTGTATCTGACTAAGTTTAAATTACTAGGGAAAATTTAATCAAAAACCAGTTTGGCCATATTGAAGAATGGAAGAGGAGATCAGAGAAATGTGTACTCCTTTGCCTGTGTTACATTGTTCTGAATCACAAAATCATTGAATGGTTTGGGTTGGAAGACACCTGTAAAGGTTATCTAGTCCAACTCTCCTGCAGTGAGCAGGGACATCTTTCAGTAGATCAGGTTGCTCAGGTCCCCATCCAACCTGACCTTGAATGTTTCCAGGGATAGGGCATCTACCACCTCTCTGGGCAACCTCTTCCAGTGTTTCATTACTCCCATTATAAAAAATTACCTCCTTATATCTAGTCTAAGTCTCCCCTCTTTTAGTTTAAAACCATTACTCTTTGTCCTATCACAACAGGCCCTACTAAAAAGACTGTCTCCATCTTACTTATAGGCTCCCTTTAAGTACTGAAAGGCCACAATAAGGTCTTCCTGGAGCCTTCTCTTCTCTAGGCTGAACAACCCCAACTCTCTCAGCCTTTCTTCATAGGAGAGGTGTTCCAGTCCTCTGATCATTTTTGTGGCCCACCTCTGGACCCGCTCCAACAGGTCCATGTCCTCCTTATGCTAAGGACTTCAGAGTTGGACACAGTACTCCAGGTGGGGTCTTACCAGAGAGGAATGGAGAGGCAGAATTATCTCCCTTGACCTGCTGACCAGGCTTCTTTTGATGCAGCCCAGGATATGGTTGGCCTTTTGGGCTGCAAATCACAGATTATGCTGTGAAAAGGTCTTCCATCTCTCTGGCTTGAAACAGGAAATTAATCTGATGCTCAGGGCTCAAATTAAAAAGCAGAATTAGCTGATCAAAGAGTGTGGGGCAGAGAGGCACAGGAGTGGGGAAAGGCAGTCCAGGAAAAGAAGGATGGACAGAGATGTCTGAGAAGTGAGAGAATCTCAGGCTGAGAAAGCAGGACTGGATTGATCAAGACTTGCTAGCAAGGAGAACAGGACCATCAAAGGGGGAGAAAGCCAGGAACTGGGATGGAAGCAGATGGGAAGAGCTGGGTAGGAAACCTCAGGCCTGGGGCTGGCAGGTAGGATAGCAGGTTCCCACAAAACACATCTCTTTCAAGAAGCTAGAGCAGGACTCAAGGTGTTTCCATCTCATCCTCCTTTTGTTGCCAGGAAGCAAGCTGGCCAGGCATCCTGCTTCCCCTGCAGCACTAGCAGGTTGTCATCTTCTCTTTGTTGAGTCAAATGGTGAAGGCCTGTGTGGAACTGAGGGCTCCTGGTCTGCAGATTAACCATATGGCTGTCGGCACAACATCACATGGCGGGAGGCATGTGTCTGACTTCCTGTTGGTTGGAACCTAGGAAACTCGTGTCCTTTTCTCAGGGCTTTAGTACTCTCTTTTTAACATCAAATGAAGCACTCAGGGCTAGGGAGTGCTGAAATTAAAGTTGCATCCTGTAACTTCTTCTCTGTGACATAATTTTTTTTCTGCACTAAACATGTCCCTTGCTGAGGGAGAGGGAGGAGCAGTGTAAATATAATGCACTTTTTGTCTGGCTTGCTTTAGAAGAAGGAAAAACATCCAGTGTGAAAGTTGGGGAACTACTTAAAGAAACTGACGGTAGTAGCCACAGGAACATGATCTGATGCTCCAGGACAGCTGAGTTTCTGTGTGCTGTTGGACTAGTAATTTTGAACTAAACTTTTCAAAGGCTATAATTAGCTGTTGTACTCAACTCATTTAAGGTGCCTGATTCTAGAGCCTCGAAGAAGATTGGTAAAAATACTGCATGCTCTTTTCTGAAACAGAAGTTTCCGAAAAGCATTTCTTAGGCATCTCAAATCAAGTACTGCTCAAATCAGCAGATACTTCTGAAATTGAGCCATCTGTGCCTTAGCTTACTCTCCATGTAATGGTAATAATGCTACTTCTAAAAGAAGGTTGTGGGAGATTTTGAAAATAAATTAGCTTAATGTTTTGTGTTGCAGTCAAGAATAAAGAATTGGATGAGGATGAAGGCTGGAGGAATAAAAAGGAGCTGGAAGATAATGGTATAAAGTACGGTGTCATGCACCTAGTATCTAATGCAAATGTCTCCTATAAATGTGGAGTTCATCAAGTGGAAACTACAAAGGAGGAAGAAAGGTCTGGGAACATTGCTAGATCTTGTGTTAATTGAGGCAGCACTTTCATTATCTGTTACACTGTGATCTTAAAAGGTCTCAATGGCTATCAGAGAAGCACTAATGCCGTTGAGCTTTCGGGAGAACTCATCTGTACACTTGTATATACTTCCAGCTTTACAGCAGAAAGGTGAGAGCAAACTGGAGAAAGTGCCCAATGAGGCTGATGGCATGGTCGGAGGAATGGGTGGCCAGTTTTCAAAGGCAAAGAAAAATGTGTGGCTTATTGAGCCTTGCAAACTGAAGGTGGAGGGATGAGTAAGACAGCCGTTTGTAAATATACCCGAAGGACTAACAGCAAGATGGAAGCTAGCTGAACTGAGGTGCAGTTTTTGACACAACAGTAAATAGATTTGAAATGAGTAAGTTTACTGAAAGGAATTTGTTCAGTTTAAAAGGAATCGGTTTCATTTTAAAAATTAAATAGTTTCTAAGTACCAGAGTAGTGAGAATCTGGGGCAGAGTGGAAGGAAGGCACCTTGTTGGGCTGGAGATGAGGCTTGAGCCCTTTGAGAAGGGTGTGAGCAGACTTGGGCTCAGACTCAGGAGGCTGTAGCCCGTTAATTATAGCAGATGCACCATGCACGCTTGGACATCACATGTGCACTGTGTGTGGGCGGTTGACCTTTTCCTTCTCTCAAGTGAAATCAAGTCATTAGGAATTATCTCTGAATATTCTGGCCCAGTACTTCAGAGCTTGAGCTGCTTGAATCTTAGTATGCCTTGGGGAGCCAGATTACCAGCGTATCTGCCCTGGAGAGTCTGGGAGCAGATGAGAAGATCTCTATCAGATGGCTGGTTTTTAATGTGCAGCCAGAGAGGTCTGTGAAGCGCCTGAGCATGTGTGGAAAGGAGGGGATTAGCATTTCCAAGATGCAGGAAAGCCTCATGTCTGTTTGCTCCAGGAAATCTACTTGTCCTGATATATAGAGCATATTTGAATGGAAAACTATCAGTTGTGTAAGGGCTGAAGGAAGAACTACATTGTCAGAGTGGGAGCATTGCCATTCTAAGCCTTTGGATGGCCTCTCACTTCATGTTTGTCACATGCAATTCTTCTCTCTAAGGAACAAGTGTCACTGCTGATGTGATGTGCCATGTCATAAAAGCTCTGGTGACATTTTCTGACCTCTTAAAAGTCTAATGAAAGAGGTTTGCAACATAGAAATGCCATCTGCCATGGCAAAGCAACTTCCCAGTTCTCTAATCACATACGCCTCTTGTGAAATACTGCATCACCTTGAAAAAAATCAGCATATTAATGGAGGAAGCTTGTCATTTCACTCATTCCCAGATTCTTTACATAATTCATCTATTAAGATTTTTTTTTGCTTATTAAGAACCCTGAGGGCTGGAAGCTGCAGCAAATCCGTGATAGCTTTAGGAGTTCCGTTTCATTAGAGCTGTATTTACTTTCTGATTTTTTGGTACTCTGAATTGGAACCATTCTCCCTATGACCTTAATCTTTTGCAAATACTCATGTGGTTCACAGATGAAAGCATGAAAAGTCTGAGCCATCTCAGGAACACGTAACAGGATTGGGGAGTGTGGGGGGGCGTGTAAAAAGAGGGGAGTTTTCCCCATTAACCTATGTTTGTTCACTTAGTCCATTATGAGAATTGAGATGTGCTAATTATTTTAAATCGATTCAACTTGTTTGCCAATGTGTCATGCGATAGCCTCAGATGTGCGATAAGGAGACCAAACTTTGGCTTCATTTTTTTCTGGGCTGACAGCTTATATCATGTACAATTTTCAAATCAGTAGGGACAATTTTTACAGCCTGAAAAAATAAGCAGTGTGTTTCATGCTTGGATGGGAGAGAAGAGCACTTTATCCACTTACCCTTTACTTTGCATACTGCTGTTGTTAGGTGCTCTAGATTTTGCATGTAGATAACACAAACTTTCTAAAGAGAGAGTTTATTGCAGGAAATGTGTACATATTACAGGCCGCATATTCAACACACATTAATTTATGAGTCATGATGAGCAAAAGCTACTTCAGATGGTGCTGAGGTAGAAAACTGCATCTCTACAGACTCTGGTGAGAGGCAACAGATCTGCCTCCTGTCACAAACAGGGCTTTTGTGTGCTTTCCAAGTAGCATGCAAGCATCGTCTAGTCCGCACAGCCATCAGTGAAGAAGTTAGGTCTGTTTTTATCTCCATATAACAGGCAGAGAAGGAGCTACACTGAAAAATGAAGTGACAAGGCTAGCAAATCTGTGTAAGCAGCAAAACAAGATACCAGAAGCCCTGGCTTGCTAGCCTGTCTCATAACATCATGCCTGTGTGCCCTGGGCAAACCCCACTCTTTGAACTGTGTTTGTACATAGCATCAGTGATATAGCAGGCTTCAATATGGATTCTAATACTAATTTTTAGACATGATATTACCATTTCCCTGATATGACCCATCCTCAGGCTCCCTATTGATAAAAAAAGATCTTTTCCTTTCTTCATTAGGTTATTGAAGGATGATGCTAGATGTGTATAGGTGTCACAGAACGGGTAAATAAAAAAGTCACACAGGGACAAGAGGCTGTGAGCATCGCTCTGGATGTAAGTGTTCTGAGGAGGGAGTGGTACGTTCTCAGTCCAGCACTTGCAAGGATAAGTCATCACCCTGTGCTGCTCCCCTTGTTGTGGACCATATGGTAAGGTCCTACTGTGCATGTACTGCCCCAAGGGTCCTAGTCGCAGATGGAGCAATGAAACTGAAAAGCTTGCTGTGCAGGAGTTCAGTAGGTTTTTTTGTAACTGCAGTGCCATACAACCGTTTCAGTTGCCTTTCTATTTGACCTGTTTTTTATATATCCTGATGAGGTCTGTGAAATGAGTTTATTCTTATTTGCCATTCATACAGTTCTTACCTTGCCATTCTTAATTTCAAGAAGTTAATGTGGGGTTTAGGTGGGCTAAGTTTTTGCATTTGCTGCTCTGCAGTAATGACTATTTTGCATGTTTTGGCCCTGAAACAGAAGAAGCTGTCTTTTTTGCATCAGTTGCAGAGCGAAAATGGTTATACTAGCAGTTACTGCAGAGTGGTTGATGCAGTGTAAAACTACACCCTGCTTCTCTAAGAAATGAGCCTGTTCATCTGGCCTGGGAGATATCAGCACAAGCACCTGAAAGGGACACTGTTTGAACTCCTAAGAGTATATTGTTTAGCTTTTTATCACAGCCTAGTCATAGCTGACATTTTAAATGTGCAGCAAGAAAGAGGGAGTGAGATTAAGAGATATCTCAGTAGAGGTACTGCAGCCCATCTGGTCTTTTCAGAGCAAGAAACTGTACCCAACTGGGTATCACTGGATGGTGTCAAAATGCTTGCTTTGTTGTCTGCTTAAATAATAACCAGGTACACTGCATGTGGGAAGGGATTGTCAGGGGGAGAAAAGCTATTTGGCATCAAGCTAAGAAAATAGGAAGGCACTGCTGTTTAAAAGGCTGTATAAAGATGTATAAAGAGCTGGGCCTCTTACATTCCTTCCAATGTTTAGCAACGTCTTTCGTTTTAGGAACTTTCCGCTGTACCTTCTGTGAGACTGAAGTGGAAGAAGATGAGTCGGCGATGCCCAAAAAGGATGCAAGGACACTTGTGGCAAGATTTAATGAACAGATTGAGCCTATCTATGCGCTGCTTCGTGAGACGGAAGACGTTAACTTAGCCTATGAAATCCTTGAGCCAGAACCCACAGAGATTCCTGCCCTGAAGCAGAGGTGAGGACGCACCTGTTTTTCTCTCATTGCACTTCTTCCTTGTAGCATGTTCATCTGCTCTGTGAGGCTTTCCCAAACCTTGTGCAGCCTGTGGCTGCATTGAGGACTGACTTGTTCTGCATCAACTATGCAAGCAGCTGACTGATTCCCCGGGGAATTTGTGGTTTATAAGGAGACAAAGGGCTGTAATGATTTTTTACTAAAAAAAGGCAGATGACTATTCTTCTGGTCAGCCTCCTGAATGTAGTTTTCAGTGGGACAGGGTACTCAAATTACCTGCTGCTTGCTGTGCCATGGCTGGTGTATGTATGCCAAGCCCTTGCCTCAGTACTTAAGAAATGCAACTGCAGCTGTTTGACAAAGCTCTGAAGGTGCCATCTATGCTGTCTTCTTTCTCTCAAACCCTTGTCTTTCATCTATTCCTTTTGCTTCTACTCAGCTTTTGAAACTAAGCTGCATTCTACACTTTGCATTCTAGTTCAAAGACATTACTTTTAATAAGAATATTTTTTCTTCTGATTTTCTCCTACTTGTTACAAACCTCTTCTTTTTTGGGAAGAGACCATGTTATAGTCAAAAACTCTTTAAAATGTTCCTACCCATGGGAAATGACACTTTCTTTCAGAACATTCCTAACTGTACAAAAACAGATGATGTTTAAATAATGCAGAAAGATGTGGGGAGCTGTCAGCTTTTCAGCTGTGGTGAAATGTGATGCATTTCTCTGTGTTTAAAAATAATTAATTAAACACATGGGGGAAAACATACCAGAAGGGGAAGCATCCCCACAGTGCCTTTGGGGGCTTCGCTTTAGTTAATGGGAGAGCAAGCAGGATACTCTTCTTTTTCTTTCAGGCTAACCTTGAGAGAGAATGTTCCTCATCTATTCATTCTAGACAGTTTCTAATTAATATAATAAAATATTCTTTGTCTGTTCATAGTCTTTTTCTAGCCAAGGAGGTAGCTAATTTTCATCATCATTCTGATAGAAAAACAGAAGCAATATAGAGAGGGGAAGAGACTTTTCCAAGGTCACTCAATGTGTCTTTGGTGATATGGGGAGTCTTTGAAGCCTTTATGCCCAAGCTGAATCACTAACCTTTGCTTTAAAAACCCTTTTCTGTGGTTTGAGTAGTAGAACTGGGATAACCCCATGAAAAAGAGAGTCATTTCTCAGTCTTCCCCTTCTGTGCACAGGAAATTATCACAGCAGAAGCCTGGTGCAGTCCCATGATTAAATATCAGCACCCACTTACTTGACTCTTAAATACTTAAAAAATATTGTAAATGATTAATTAGTTTGTGAAAGGAATGACAAAATAAATAGGTGGCTTTTTAAATGCTTAGTTGAACACAACTTGCTTCAGCACATACAATGATTTAATTATTTATTAACTCTTATTAATTCAAAGTGGCTAATTGCATGAAAGTGCTGCTGTGAGATTTTTTTAAAGTGCCAAACCCTGGGTTATTTATTCCCTCTGTTTTTAAGGAGTCCTGAGTGTCTGAAATCATTGACAAAACTGACATTTGGTGATTCTGAAACAAAGAGAAAAGGTCACGAAGTGCCTGCATGATCTCTTTGCACTGACACAGGCAACTTCCATGTGTTTTCACAGACTCACAGAGTGGTAGGGGTTGGAAGGGACCTCTGGACATATCTAGTCCGACCCCTCTGATAAAGCAGGTTCACCCAGAGCAGGCTGTGCACGAACACACCCAGGCGTGTATTGAAAGTCCAGAGAAGGAGACTCCACAACCTCCCTGGGCAGCCTGTGCAGGGCTCCGTCACCCTCACAGGAAAGAAGCTTCTCCTCATGATGAGGTGGAACTTCCTGTGTTCCAGTTTGTTCCTCTTGCCCTTTGTGCTTTCACTGGGCACTACTGAAAAGAGTCTGGCCCCATCCTCTTGACACTCACCCTTTAGATATTTGTAAGCATTGCTCAGGTCCCGTCTCAGCCTTCTCTTCTCCAGGATAAAGAGACCCAAGTCTCTTATCCTTTCCTCATAAGAGAGATGTTACAGTTCCCTCATCACCTTTGTAGCCCTCTGTTGGACTTTATCCAGTACTTCCCTGTCTCTCTGGAACTAGGGAGCCCAGAACTGGACACTACTCCAGATGTGGCCTTACCAGGGCAGAGTAGAGGGGGAGGAGAACCTCCCTCAACCTGCTGGTCACACTGTTCTTAATGCACCCAAGAACTTAATGTGTTTTCAGGAGAGTTACAGCTCTAAGCAGCCACACTGACACTGCATTAACTGTCATTCACCTGCCACAGGAAACTGAAGCAGATCTTTGTTTATAACTTTCTAGGAGGCCATTAATTTTCTTAATCTTTGCAGAGCATGAATTAGCCCCACAGGTTTAAAAATAAACCTGCTTTACCTAAGCCCTTCTCTGTGGTTTTCCAAAACAGATTTTAATATCCCCTCCATTTTCTTACATCAAAATTGCCTTATTTTATACAACAAAAATCTTCACAGAATTAATTTTCTGTGATGATGCTATCGAGTACCATAGATTGTTGCAAAGGTGAAGCTTTTAAGAGCAGCTAAGTGAAAAAGTGCTTTATTTCAAACACGGCACAAAAAGAGTTATCCCCATTATGCAAGACCTTTTCTTAATAGTCTGGGCAGGATTGAGATGAAAATTTCAAGTTGTTTCCCCTTTGCATAGTGTGGTTTCTGTGGGCCATACCTCAGTGATGTCAAGGATTATTTATGTCACCTGTAAAGGCAGCTAACCACTCATTAAGAGATTTCCATCAAGGTCAAACAACCGATGGGCAACAGAGCAAATGTAGCCACATCTGGGCAGCACAGTTCCTGGTTGCAGGATGGCCACGCAAAGTCTAGACTTAGGTGGGTAAAAAGCAGATTTTGGATCTAGAAGAGAGGTATTTAAGCACGTATTTCCTTCATCTGCCCTGTGCTACCCAAAAGGCAGCTCACACACCTGGCCTTTTGCTGGTTTCTGATCCATGGTGTTTAGTCCTGTAATTTGGAACAGGGTTGCTGAACAGTAAGCTCTTCTTGCAGTAAGGAGTATTCCCCTGGTCAGGTAGTCTTGAGGGACTGCTGCCTCCTATGAACACTGTCACTGAAGATGCAGTTCCACAAATAAGGAAGTAAATTGAGTCATGCTTGCAAAGCCTGCTGGGATCCAAGAGTAGATAGTATCTAGATGGCTTAGAGTAGGTGTCTCTTTGAGTTGTTACTTTCATTTTTGAAACATTCCCAACGTCATGGAATAAGTGTTTTGTGCTAAATGATACCATGTAGGAAAAAAAGTCCATTTCAGGCATACTTATCAGGACCTCTGTGCAGAAATATTATTAGGAAGTTCCTGGCACTACTGAGTATTGAGCTGTCACGCTGCATTCGTGGAGAGGGAGAGCTTGGGGGAGAGCTGCATTGTGTATCTTGTGGGGAAAGTGGATTACATAAAATCGTCAGGGAAATGCTAGTTAGAGATTTCTATTGTGTGGGAAGCAGAGTGGTGCTTTTCACAGAACACATGCCTGTCTTAGAGAGCTGAAAGGTACCAACACTTGAAATAACACACTGGGAAGAAGGTCTCTGTGTGCTTCCTGAGGTTATATAAGCAATACACGTGCATGAGTCTTCTGCCCCAAAATTCAAGGCTGCTGTGAAGCTCTCCTAGCAGGGCTGGCTGCGTGATAGAACCAGTTAATGTGTGGACAAATGCTAAAATGGATGCTGTGAATCACAGAATCATGGAATGGTTTGGGTTGGAAGGGACCTTATAGATCATCTAGTTCCAACCCCCCTGCCATGGACAGGAACACCTTCCACTAGACCAGGTTGCTTAAAGCCCCACCCAACCCGGTCTTCACCACATCCAGTGATGGAGCATCCACAACCTCCCTTGGCAGCCTGTTCCAGTGTCTCAGCACCCTCATAGTGAAAAACTTCTTCATAATTTCCAGTCTAAATCTACCTTCTTCCAGTTTGAAGTCATTACACCTCATTCTATCACTACAAGCCCTTGTAAAAAGTCCCTTCCCAGCCTTCTTGTAGGCCTCCTTCAGATACTGGTAGGCCGCAATAAGGCCTCCTCAGAGCCTTCTCCTTTGCATGCTGAGCAACCCCAGCTCTCTCAGCTTTTCTCTATAGGAGAGGTGTTCCAGCCTTCTGATCATTTTTGTGGCCCTCCTCTTGACCCGCTCCAACAGGTCCATGTCCTCCTTGTGCTAAGGACTTCAGAGTTGGACACAGTACTCCAGGGGGGATCTCACCAGAGTGGAATAGAGGGTCAGAATCACCTCCCTTGACCTGCTGGTCACGCTTCTTTTGATGCAGCCCAGGATACATGGTTGGCTTTCTGGGCTGCACTCATGCATTGCTGGCTCATGTCCAGCATCAAGCAGTATCCCAGGTCTTTCACCTCAGGGCTGGTCTCAATCCATACTCTGCCTAGCCTGTAATTGTGCTTGGGATTGCCCAGACCCATATGCAGGACCTTGCACTTGGTATTGTTGAACTTCATGAGGCTGGCATGGGCTCATCTCTTAAGCCTGCCAAGGTCCCTCTGAATGGTGTCCCCTCCCTCCAGCATCTCGACCACAGTATACAGCTTGGTGTCATCCATAAACTTGCTGAGGATGCACTTGATCCCACTGACCATGTCACTGACAAAGATGTTAAACAGCACTGGTCCTAGCACTAATCGCTGAGGAATGCCACTCATCACTGGTCTCCGCTTGGATATTGAGCCAATGATTGCTACTCTTTGAGTGCAACCATCCAGCCAGTTCCTTATCCACCGAGCAGTCCATCCATCAAATCCACGTCTTTCCAATTTACAGACCAAGTGAAGTATTTTGCTAACAGATGCCAGCAAGCTCACTACTGGGAAGCTGTGAGTAGCCCTCAATCCAAACTGTGGCTGAACACACCGGTATTTTATACCTGGAGAAGAGAGATGGTCACCTACCTGCACATTTTCCCCTCACTGTTTACCCCTAAAAATCCAGCAGAATTAGCTCATCAGGCAGTGGTTAAGTCCTTGCTGAATTTAAAAAATTGCCTGTTACTCAGGTCTTCTCTAACTGAAACTTTCTTTTAAGCTTCTTAGTTGGGGGAAGGGTCATTGGCTAAATAGCAGTGACTGAATCGTGCTCACTGACAATGTCTGTCAGCTCAGCCGACAGCAGAGCAGGGACACTGTGAGCATCCTTGATGGATTTGCTCTGGACAAGAGGAGGAGTCCAGGTGAGGCCGTTAGCCATGAAAAGCCATAGGTAGGTACCACTGGCAGTCAGATGACTGAAAATATATGGCTGAGGGTGGGTACAGTCTGCAGTGGATCTGTTTTTCTGAGAAGATTAAATATGATTTTGAAGTAGAGGAACAGTCATGTTTGGCTTATGCTACCCAGAGAGCAGTGAGTTCCCACTCAGCTGCTTTCCCTGATCAATGCATATGTAGAAACACAGGCCAGAGTACTTTAGGCTCATTGCCATCGCTGTGCAGAAAATACTCCACCTGATGTCCTCTTTCCATCAGATCCAAGCAGGAATGTTGCTTTTCTCCATCAGTCTCCTGAGCTAGAAATGAGCCTGGAGGAAAATGTGCTGGCTGCAGCTCCTCTCAGGGAATAAAGGAGGGCTAGACTAGACTGCTGTACCCTTCACATCAGTCATCGTGTTTCTTTCTCCAACTTTTCCATGATGAAGACAGTTCTTTCTCACCTCCTGCCACACACCATCACTGCAAAAATTCCTTTGCCCAGCCCCAGTCCTCTGGTTTGAAGGTGCCCTCTCATCTTTTTCTTCTCCTCTGCCTGGACTCCCCAGTCCTCCCAAGACTATGTCTGTGTGCAGATCTCCTCTGCAACACAGGAGATGTGACTTACCCCAGGCCTTGTCACTCACAATTCAAGCAAAGGTTTGAACTGTGTTTTTCATGGTGAGTTAACTCCTTCACGAGTCCTGTGATTAATAATGGTTCACAGATCTGAGCATGCTGGGTCTCTGGGCCTGTCATCTGACTTGTTTAAACTTTAGTGCTTATTTTTTAAAAGCAGTGTAGGGTTGCTGTGAAAAGGCCAAGAAGAGTCTTTTCTAAATACCAGATTAGTGTTCAACTATGTTTTGCTGCTGTGACTTTTATTTCAGGGTATTCTGGGATTTTATGTTTGTTTTTACATCGGAGCACCAGCAGCTGCCTCTTCTTTTCAGTGTCCGTTATAGAAGTTGTCACGGCCTCATGTAGGGTTTCCCACTGGAGATCCTCAACTTCCCCAAACCAGTAAGCTGGTGTAGACATTACTGGCACCACTTGTTAGAAATGAGAATGCAAGTTCTTGGTGCAGATCATAGGAGATAACTAACCATAGGTTAAATGTTGTAATGATGGCCAAAGAAGGGCTTGTTCTGAGTGCTGTGTTTTTATCTCTTTGACTTCTATGTAGCAAGGAGCGTGCAGCTGGTGCTGGTTCAGGAACAGCAGCTGGCCTTGCAGGTGGACACCATCGGGAAGCATGGACTACAAAAGGACCATCATATGAGGACTTGTATACCCAGAACGTTGTCATCAGCATGGAGGACCAGGAGGATATTAACCGGTCTGCAAGTGAAGGAAAGCCGGCCAGAGAAAGACCAATTTGGCTACGGGAGAGCACGGTGCAGGGGGCTTATGACCCTGATGAAATCAAAGACGGTAAGAAAATTCACAGAGCAGAAGTATTGCTCTGCCTATGTGACGCTTTTAAAGTGCTGCCAAAAATATGTTCTCCTCTGTGTGTACAGCTGCTGCTCCCTAAACTCCAGATTTTGTCTGCTCCCCTCTGCTGTGCAAAGCACCTGTGTGTAGGTAAATGTAAAAAATCCTACTTTATTAGACCCAGGATTGAAATCTAGGTCAGTAAGGCTGAATTACCCACAAAATTGTTTGTGCTTCTAAAACACTGATTACCTGTTATGTCTTCCACCTTGAGAGTTTATTGCTTTTGGACGAAGGTCTTTCAGTCTCATCTAGAAAGCTGCCTCCCTAAAAAGTCACTGCTGAAAAGTAGTATTTATTAACATCTAGTCACTCTGAAGCCTACCAAATCTACCAGCAGTGTTTTTGTGCTCCCAGCTGCTTTCTTGCCAATTGTTTTTCAAAATGTGTCTTATATGAAGAATATGTCAGAAATAAAGCTTCTGGAAGTACAGTAGGAAGGTCTGTCACCATGGCAGGTGAGTCTTTATTACTTTCTGTTTGTTTCTTATTATCTTTGCTTTTATTTTCATTCACACTGGGGACAGGTTGTCCATAGACAATAGTCAAGATCTTGTAGCCACTAGTAGGAATATTGTGCTTTGGTAGGTGTGCTATTTAAGTTTACACACTGAAAATAAGAAATAGAGACCTTTTATTATTTTTACAAGAGTGAATCAATAGATGCAATCTTACAGGTCATTTGAGGATTATAGACTGAAACTGTTCATGTCCTAGGAAGAGAAGATGGCATGTGTGAGCGTGAGATCGTGGAAGCAGTGCAGTACTTAATAGAGGATGTAGCTATAATGGAAGTGAAGAAAATGGATGAGAAATGATGGTCAGAAAATACCTAATAATCTGGTTAGCATGTAATGTCTTCCAAGCATATGGATCCCAAACCATTTTCCAAATAGATAAAGTGAGGTGATTGAAGCAACCTCCTCCTGCAGTCTGTAGCAGATGTTGTTGTTACCACCAGCCACAGTCAGTTCTCACCCTGTTTTTCTGCTAGACGCTCACCTGTAGTTTTAAATTGGCTCCTTGAGATGACTTTTGGTGTATGCAGCAGCATAAACATTTCTCAGATGCCACTGAAGCACATGGAGGAAGGAGTATATTTCCTTACAACACGATGGTACCACAGCTTACCTCTACCACTGCTGGAGGTCGAAGAGGGGACTTGTGGAAATAGGCTGAAATTGCTGCTGCAACACATTTCTATAGCTTTGGGATGACACAAACAGGGAGGACAAAAACATGAGACTGTTGACAGAAAAGATTCACTGCTTGGATCTGGCAGGAACAGTTCACAGAAGCAAGAGACAGCCTCACTCCTGAGCCACAGAGTCAGACTTTGTGGAGCTACCCCAGGCTGTTGTTGCTTCACAGCTCCCAATGGGATGAGTTATGATATTATTTCACAGAGAGGCTCTCCAATAGCCTCAGATGTTCTACAGTCACAAGCAACAAGCTGAGCACAACGCCTTCATTCTTCCTTTCTTTCAAAAATTTTGCCAGTGCATTAATAATAGTAGTTGCAACCATCACTCATTACTACAGCTTTATTTACAACAAAAACGCAAGTCCAGTGAAGTTAGGAGTGGGCCTTTTAGCCTTTATTTTACCGAAGGAAAGGAGAGACCACAAACTCCCCTGAATTCTACTGCTAAATGCAAAACCTAATTCCTTAGTTCACCTGTTTCTCAGTGGTTTTTTCATCTCAAATTGAAAAAAGTAACCAGGGTATTTTTGACCGTGGGGGAAAGGCTTGGGCGCCAACGGCCTGGATGGGGTGCTGAAACCATGAGGGTCCAGGTCTTAGAGAAGCAGGCAAGTGGCATTAATGTATGAAGGCAGAAAGCTGTCACCTCAGCTCCAGCAATTGTTCATAGGCAACGTCTTTAGGTGCAAGAGAGAAAGTTTCCCATGAGGAATCTGTCCTACTTTTTAGGCCTTGTTTTTACATAAGGTTCTCTGTATTTCGTTTTTTTTCCCTTGTTTTTTTTATTTTTTTTTTCCATACTGTCTGTAGGTTTATTGGTGCTGGGTGGATTTCACATTCACCAATGTAGGATTAGAAGAAGTTTTCTGTAGAATGCCACTTTTTGAACAGAATTGTACCTTTTGAATCTGTGAACTGCAGACACTCTGCCTACCCAAGCCGTGTCAAACCCTCCCAGCTATGGTACAGCCAAGGATACTGAAAGAGGAGCACAGGCTGTGTCTATCAGCTGGAAACTGCAGCCCCCTTCAAATAAGAGGTCTAGGTAGAGAGCCAGAGAGATTGGCTGGGCTATGTTTCAGCTTGGAGAGCAAGAGCTGTTTTAACGCAGCCTTCCACGCTATGCTGTGCAGCTTTGGCTGCAGGCATCTGCTTTGTGAGATAGATCCCATTTGATACGACCACCATGTTCCTGTTAATGAGCTTTTCTCCTTCCTGCTTGATAGGTGCACCTCTTGAGCTTACCAGACAGAGCTCCTTTGAATCATAGAATGGTTTGGGTTGGAAAGGACCTTAAAGATCATCTAGTTCCAGTTCCCCTGCCATGGACAAGGGACTCCTTCCACTAGACCAGGTTGCTCAAAGCCCCATCCAACCTCGTCTTGAACACATCCAGTGATGGAGCATCCACAACTTGCCTGGTCAACCTGTTCCAGTGTCTCACCACCCTCATAGTGAAGAACTTCTTCCTAACTTCTAATCTAAATCTACCCTTTTTCAGTTTAAAGCCATTACCCCTTGTTCTATCACTATATGCCTTGTAAAAATATGTGGGCTTATAACTCACGGTTTCCACATACTTTCTGTCTGCCTGGATTCATCTGCTTCTCCATCTTAATCCTTATAGATGGGGAGTTCAGCAGGAATGGGACTGGTTTGGAGTCTGTATTTATGGTCTGTGCTGGCAACACCCCATGGTCTTGGTCATCACGACAAGTCCTGCAGCCTGTGGTCACACAACCTGGGAACAAAGGGACAAACAGGAAACAGCCTGTGCTTCTTGACCTGTGAAACAGCACTGAGATACTTGCTGTATCTCTGACAAGTGTCATCATTAAGTGCATAGTCTGGGTATCTGGAAGGCTAGATTTAGGTCCCAAGGACTCCTTTCTGTTCCACAGTAAGGTAAGTGCATCAGCCCAGCTGAGAGGCGTCTGAGTTGGACACCTCCCTGGGGAGGTCTTTTCCAGGTGTGTGCCCATCATGCTGTTTGTTGTCTTCTCTTGTGATGTGCTCCTGGCCACAGTGACTCCAGGTCTCCCAGCTCCTAGGAAATGTCAATACTTGCTCTGCTGTTATGAGATAAGACATAATGATCTCTGCCTTTTAGGGGAAAGGAGGACCTGGCATGGAGAAAGGTTGTGACTTGGCCAAGCATGCTTAGTGGCAGTAATTAATATGGGTCCAGAAAACTGTCAGGGCCATCACCCAGGTCTCTGTGAGGAAACTATCATTACCCTGTGTCTCTTTGCAGGGAGCCGGGATCTGGATGCCTTCCAGGAGCGTGAGGAGGGCCGCGCAGCTCTGGATGATAATGAGGAGGTGATGCGTGCCCTGCTTATCCACGAGAAGAAGACACCTTCTGCTTCAACAGTCACCGTTGGAGGTGCCGCTCCTCTCTCCGGTGCCAACGCTAGTGACTCCGAGAGCGAGACAAGCGAGTCGGAGGAGGAATCTCCTCCCCGCCCACCCGCCACGGCCACCACAACATACGGGCTGGAGGATGAGGAGGAGGATGAAGAGTTTGAGGTGGTGGCAGAAGACCCCACTGTCACAGTGGCTGGGCGCCCACACTCCTACAGCCAAGTGAGCCAGTGCCCTGAGCTGGTGGCCCAGATGACACCAGAGGAGAAGGAGGTTTACATAGCCATGGGGCAGCGCATGTTTGAGGACATGTTTGATTAACTGTTTCCCGCCATGGCATTTTTTAAGAAGTGACTTTTGATGCCAGAGACTCCCTAGTCAAAGAGAAGGCTGAAGCGCGTCTTCCCTCCCTTGTGCGCAGGGACACGGGCACTTGGAACTGCTCATCTCAGGCATCTTGCTCTCCAGAGCAGGGGAGCAGGAAGGCTGCATGTGCCAAAACAGGTAGGGAAGGACAAGCCTCAGAAGTGAGGATGTTTGTGAGGTAAAAATCTGCTTCAGGTGCCCTGCACAGGCACTGCTTTAACCTTCTCTGAGGCCCCAGTGGCCTCCCCTCTCCCGATTGCTCTGAGTTGATATTTGTAGAAAATCCTAGTGAAGTCGACATCCCTGCCCTCAGAGGACGTGAGGGCTCCATGGCCTGCTCAGAGCGCTCTGCAGAGGAGGGTGTAAGTAACATTACAGCTGCCTGTGCTCGGAGAGGGGAGAGGAGAGGGGAGCACTCGACTGCTGATGGCAGGCTTGGGCAGGGCTTGCAGCTGACCTCTTGCCAGCAGCCACTGGCCACCAGAGTGGCTATTTCTAAGCAGTCCTGTAGGCAGCAATCTTTGCTTGCTCCTGTTCGCTCCAGTAGGTCTCAGCGCCTCAAGGTCAAGCATAACTTGAAACACGCAGAGTGAAAGCCTTGGCAAGCTCACACAGTCACTCTTTGTCAGTGTAATGAAAGCCCTCCGTGGATCTGAGCTGTCAGAGTGCTCTAACTTAGCAGGAGATACCTTCATTTTCCAGTATTGCTGCCTGTTCCCTCTGCCTCACCCTGTCCAAACACCAGTGCTGCAGCCGGTTTGTGGTGGGCAGGGCCACGGTCAGGCAGTGCCAGAGAAAGAGCACAGGTAGTTTTTATTTGCAGCCGCGCCAGGGCTGTATCATTTTAAGAGGAATTATGCAATTTTGAATTCTGCTTTGGCACACTCTTTTACCATAGAAAAACATTTATCAGTGCCTACAGAGCAATTTCATATTTTTAATGTTTTTTCTCCTTCAGTTGAAAACGTTGTTTTCTAAAATCGTGTTTTCCTATCCAGTACTACAGTAACACAAAATGAGAAAAGGATTTTGTGTTCCAGAGGGTAGCGGCAGTATTACGTGCTGTTCCATTTACATGGGCAGCATGAATTTGCTGTTCACTGAGACTGTAAATCTGTTTTATACTAACTATGCTTTCTATGTTCTGCTAACCTTGTAATGCCTCCTTTGTGGTTTTATTTTCAGCTTCTTGATATTTTGAATTCTCTCTCTTTTTTTTTTTTTTAAATAGTGTCTTAAATTTGCTTTTAAGTCATTTTAAAGAGGAATAAATAAAGTGAAATTTCACCCCTTTGTCACCTTCCAATTTGTCACGTGCCTTGTTGGGCATGTTGTGTGCTTATCGTTTTGATTTACTCAGTCCACAAAAAAAATCCAATTTGAGGGAAGGACTATTTGAAATCCCACTGTACATTGTTTCTCCTCACTAGAGCTTCCTTGAATGTCTTCCAGAATCTCCTGCATTTCCAGGAAGGATGTTTCATTACATGGGCAGGTGGGGCAGTGGGATCCAGCTGAGCTGCATCTGGCTCTGTATAAAACTTTATAAACACCTGATTCAAATTAATGGGGTCAGGACCCAGCGGGGCCAGCCAGGACGCAGCCCCACCACGCAGATAGATGTTAAAATTTTGAAGAGCTGTGGATGTTACCTGGACTTGGGTAAAGCCTTTGACAGGGTCCCCCACAAAATCCCTCTCTCTAAATTGGAGAGATACAGATTTGATGAGTGGACAATTCAGTGGGATGGCCACATCGAGTGCTCAACAGCTCAATATCTAGATGGAGATCAGTGAAAAGTGTCCTTCAGGGGTCCGTCTTGGGACCAGTACTGTTTAATATCTTCGTTAGTGACAGAGACCATGGAATCAAGTGCACCCTCAGCAAGTTTGCAGATGACACACCTGAGGGACTGGACGCCATCCAGGGGCACTTGGACAAACTTGAGAAGTGGGCCACTGTGAACATCATGAGGTTCAACAAGGCCTAGTGCAATGTCCTGCATCTGGGTCAGAGCAATCCTCAGTATCAAAACAGGCTGGGGGATGAAGGGATTGAGAGCAGCCCTGCAGAAAAGGAGTTGGGGGTACTGGTGGATGAAGGGTTGGACATGAGCCAGCAGTGTGCGCTTGCAAGGGCCAACCATATCCTGGGCTGCATCAAAAGCAGCATGGCCAGCAGGTTGAGGGAGGTGATTCTGCCCCTCTGCTTCTCTGGTGAGACCCCACCTGGAGTACTGTGTCCAGCTCTGGAGCCCCCAGCACAGGAGAGACATGGACCTGTTGGAGCAGGTCCAGAGGAGGGCCACAAACATGATCAAAGGGCTGGAACACCTCTCCTATGAAGAAAGGCTAAGAAAGTTGAGGTTGTTCAGCCTAGAGAAGAGAAGGCTCTGGGGAGACTTTATTGCAGCCTTCCAGTAGTTAAAGGGAGCCTATAAGAAAGATGGGGACAGTCATTTCAGCAGGGCCTGTTGTGTCAGGACAAGGGGTAATGGTTTTAAACTAAAAGAGGGGAGATTTAGAGGTAGAGGTCTCAGGGATGTTGTATTGCTAGTTAAAATGGTACTCTTGTGTAGACAGACTTCCAAGATCTGGTATCGAGCTCCTAGATAACAAGCCACAGAGCTGATAAGCCAGATTCAGTGATCAGCTAACAGAAAAAAGTTCTGTTCCAATTCTGTCTAGACTCAGTCTGACTGAATTCAAGGTTAACATTGAAGAAAAGCAGGTAGACTTACAAGGAGCCAAAGACAGAAACTGAGCACTAATCCTGAACAGAGCACAGCTACTCATGCTTGTAACTCACCAGTAGTTTATGCTGAGTTTTAGTCTGTGAAATCAAACTGTAGGTTTATTAAAGCTGAAGTGAAGAAATACTGGGCTTTATAGCTTTATAGACGCACTGTTGCTGCATCTATATCCAGCACAGTCACCTATAAGGTAGTGGTTTTACTTAATAAACACATACACTTGTGGTTTGTTTGGGCAGTTGTAACTTCTGTTTGAGCGCAGCATGTCCTGCAGATGAGGGAGCCAGCGCAGTGGTTTGTCAGGCGTGCCTCTGTCTCTCATCCACCGCACAAAGCCCTCAGGAGGACTGGTGAGGTCGAGATACACGAGCAGATGCCGTCATTGTTTCCTGCCCTTTCTAACAGCTTCTGGCTCTCGGAAAGGATGGTTGCTCTGCTCAGTTCCAGCCAGTTAGGGCTGGTGTTGAAGGACAACTTACACGCTCTACTGCCCTGTCATGACAAGCACTGCCCGAATGAACAAGAGCGCATACGATCGATAGGGCATTTTTTTTTCTTTTTTATTTCGTTCTGCAATGGAAGCAGGGCTCTGCGCACATACCAGAAGAAGAGGATGCTGCTTCAAGCAAAGCCAGCCACCGCCAGCAGGTTGGTGCTAATGAAAGGGATAAAGCCACCAGTTCTGAGGAAGGCCCCAGCCATTTCCTCTGGCTGCAGGGCCACATGGCCTGCATTAACGCTAACCCAATAACACCACGAGTGTGGCCCAGCGCTGAAGCCTTCCTGGGTGAATGTTCTGTCTAACCCCATTCAAACCAGTTTCTGTGTCTGCTTTCAGCCCAAAGTGCATTTTATCTGATGAGTGCACGTGAGGCCAGGGCTCTGCAGCTCAGGTTGGAAAGAAATACGTGTTTTTCAAGCTGCTTTTCCCAAAGGTCATAGGCACTGGGTGCCTCTCCCAGCTGAGCAAGATCTGCCTCCATCCCTGCTCCCACTGCAGGTCAGGCGAACTGCAGTAGGGTGATGTCCTCCCTGGCCCAGCACGGAGCAGGTCAGAGCAGATCAGTGAAGCTGCAGGGAAGATCACCATCAACGCTGGAAAACGGGAATGTTTTAATCTTTTCTACTAAGCTCCCCAAAATTGGCTTCCTCCATCCAACTCTTCCTGTGTTGCTGCCTCCTTCAAACAGACTCGGATGAAACAGACTGTTGCTCTGTGAGAGTCGAGGGATTTGAAGATCCCCTGGAGGAAGGGCAGAAAAATAGCATCACCTCCTCCGAGAGACATCTGAGGACCCCTGCCCTGGGGATCCCTGCAGCGTCAGGGCGTGCTGTGGAGAAGTTTGACAGGGCCTAGCAGGGGACGCAGCCAGCTGTGCTTAGGTCTCTTGTCTCCTGCTGTGCCCCTATAGGGGTAGAGAGAAAATTTTCTCAGGAATCAAATGCAAGACAAAGTCTTCATGGAAATGGAAAGTTTATGAGCAGGTGGAAGGACGTGTCAGCAGCAGGGCAAGTCAGCAGGCTGTCCAGAATGTTCTTGTGGGCAGGTTGTGGAGCAGCAGCAGCAGCCCCGTCCCTCTGCTCTGGTGTGCATGTTGGCATAAACAAGTGAGGCTGTGGCCTCGGTCCCTTGGAGGAAGGAGGTGTCACGCAGTGCTGCAAAAATTTGCTCTGGGTTGTTCCAGGACTGGTATTGCCTTATCCCACTGGAAGCCCTGGGCAAGGTAACTGTGTCCCTGGCTTGTTCACAGGAGGCTTTGGAGTATTGACTTGAGCACGGACAGCCAAGGATCCCTAAGCACCACAATACACTCCAGTTTAAAGTGTATTGACTGTGAGTCAACACAGCCTCTTCTCCAGGACTGCGGGAGCTGGGGCTGAAGAGTAGCTTCTGTCTGCTGAGCTGCTTCCAGAATAATGATCAATATTTATAAAGTCCAAGGAGATCATCACTCATGCAGTCTTGATAGGAGGTGTAGCCAGATGCTTGAAGCTGTTTAAGATGTGGTTGCACAGAGAGCCATGGATAGGCCAGTGCCTAAAAGGAGTGGCAGCCCAAAGTGTGGGGAGTGACCCCTGACTACTGGTGCTCCTGGAAAGCTGCCTGCCTGCCTGCTCCCTCCTAGCCGAGAGCAGAGCACCAGCAGCGCCAGGCTGTCCGGGACTACAACCCCGTCGCTATGGCAGAGCTATTTTCTCTCTCTTTCAAAGCTATCCAGGGAAATCAGGGCTTTTGCCTGTTTGGGATACCTAAATGAGCCGCCAGAAGGTGGTTTCTTATTTACCAGCATTAATTAGTTTGAGAGAGAGGATGAAATCTAATTTATATTTAAACAAAAATCAGATTTTGGAAGTGCCTGCTGTACCATTAAAAAACATATTAAGGACAGCGAGTGTTTGCGCAACCATCCTGGAAGCAGCAGACAGAGAGCCTCTGAACAGGATGCTTGAAATATAATAGGTATTTTTGCTTAAAATACGTTTCTGACCTAAATATAATTCGATTTCCATCCCTTTGAACAGTTTGATGCTAATGAACCAGCCAGGGACAGCAGAGAGGAGGCTGAGCCAGCCGCATCGGAAGCAACTCGGCTCCACCGCAGTGCGTTAGAGACCCTGTGTGCGCTGCGCCCTGGCTGCACGCAGCGACGAATGCGCAAATCCTGCCGAGAGCTGGCCACAGCGGCAGGAGGAAACCCTGGGCTGCTCAGCTGGAGAAACGGGCAGAGATCCAGCCTGAAAATTAAGGCCGATCAAATATTGTTCCACAAGCAGTAAAGCCTGTGTGCAAAAAAGGTATGTCTGGCAGGGAGGAAAAATTACATCTCATATGGATGTGATTAAAGCCCTGACATACTGCTTCTGCCTGCTTTTCACCTGGAATCCATATTGCCAGCCCCTGTCATCCCATTACTTGATGGAAGAAGGAGGGTGAGCGGTGGTAATTTTGCACTGAGCTAAAATTGTTTGTAGAGCTGAGAAGCCTGGCTCCCTTCCAGCTGGTAAAGGGAGCCTTCTAGTCTTAAACATCTTTTTTCTGCACTTCTGGCAATGGAAATATGCCCGATCCAAGCCGGATTTGCCAGACAATGTTAGCAGAGCCTGTGCTTTTCCTATGTCTTCTGAGCATACATTATAGGGGGACAAGTATGCCAAACACCATTTAATGGTTGCTACCAGCTGTTCTGACCTTAGGTTGCAGTGTCTGAACCAGCCCTGTCCCACATGGAGGAATGATAGGTTGGGTTATTTTGGTCAGATTACCCATATCTGCTCTTTGCAAAGGTGCTGGTTGGTCTTATTCTCTCAGTCAGTGGTGATGGGCTGTCATAAACTCAACCCCCCTGCAATCACACACAGGTGTTAATTTAAAACAGTTTCAGTCCCGTCACCACCACCACCGCCGAGCAGCTCTGGGTTGTGCCACATCCACTCCTGGGGCATGTGGCACTGTCATGCTGAGGTCCATCATGCAGGTCTCGGCCATGACTGCCTTGGGCTGTACCACGTCCTGGCAGAGAGGTTTACTGAACGATAGGTCTATGCCTTCTCCAGAGGTGAGGCTTTGACTGGGCTTGGGGGCAACACCTAGTAGGCCCCCAATTTCCTACACTGAGGAGGGAACTGGCAGCAGCAGGCTGGTCACTTTCTGACACACAATCTCTGCTGCTTGAACTAGATGTGATTTGGTAGGACTGGATTTGATTTTCAGTTTTTTTTAACCCCTCGGGAATATTTTGAGCTGCTGAATTTCTCATGTTTCCCTGTTGCATCTTAGAAAAAACTCCTTTTTTTTTCTTAAAGCAAATGAGGCTGTAAAGTCTTTTTAGGGAGACATATCTACTCTCCCTGCGCTGTCACCACAATTATTCTTCCTTTGCCATACAGTGCTTTCTTCCAGGAAGAAGTGCTTTCAACATCTCTCAGTCCTTCTGATAATGTCGGGAGATGAAAACTATGCTCATTACAACAGGGAAGAGTAGAAAGAAACGGGGTTAGAGGGAAGTATGGGCTTTAGAAAATGACGCATCTTGAGAGAAATTTCACTTTTGCATACTCTCCCAGGCCACATGGGTGCCATACCCAAGCAAAGAAAAATACAATATGCCAAAGAGGGACTTGGCTCAGGGTGTGTTTATCCCGATGTATTCCCTTGCCTCAGAGCCCATTTGGAAGGGTAATATTCTCTGAGTGTGCCAACTTCTTGGAAGTTATATAAAGGCATCAGGAAGGTCCCAAGTTAGCAATCAACTTCAACAGGAGCCTGCAGGTCCATCTGAATGATCTGACTCTTTTTTTCACCATGCTGGAAGGCTTGGTGCAAGAATACCTTGCAAAATGAGTTTGGTGCCACATTAAAAAGTACCTCTTTCTTTGGACATTTTGTTGAATGTTTCTTTGAATGTCTGAAGTGTGCTGCTATGTCTGTGTATGAGAAGCAAGCATGTAAAGTCATGTAGGGGGCTGCTCAGCCCTCCTGTGACATATCTCCCTTTTGGAATGTTAACACATAAGAAATTTTGTATGGTTTAGGTATGAGCTACTGCCAAGAGCAGCAAATAATAGTTGAAGTTTTTGTTATCTAGACAGTGATGTCATTGCAGCCTATCTGAAGTCTGGAATAAAAAAGCTTATCTCCGTAGATGGCAGAGGTGGATTCTTCCAGTTGGACAGGTGTCAAGACACTCCATTTTCAGCCCTTTCAGTGTTGAGGTGTTGGTTTTTTTTTAACTCTGCATTTTTTGCTCCTCATGCAGTGGGCACTAGCATCTTTGGTGCACCAACAGACCAGGTGCTACCCTGAACTAAACACCTCTGGCTTGGCACTGTACTAATGAGCTCCTTGTGGGATTGCCAATTCACATGCTAATGGAGTCTGCCCCGGGAAAGGTGTGAGTCAAGCCATTAGAAACACCAAAAATAAGCTAAATGAATACTGTGCGTGGAAGAACATTAGTTTAGGTGGTCAAAACCAAAAGCTGGGAGATTAACAGCTCCCTGTTTGCAGAAAGTGTCTAGTGCACTTCAAGTCCACAGTGGACATAAAAACTGCTCCATGTCTAACTCAGTAATGAAAACAGCATCATCACTGGAATTCCATGTTGGAAGGGAAATCACACATTAGTAAGGTTTTATTTCTAATGTTTGTTGAATGGAAAGCAGCAATGAACCAGAAACTTTCTCTGTCCCATATGAAACACCCTTTGGCACCTGAGGATGTAAAAACGAAGTAGGAATGGGAACCACTCTGACCTCACAGCTGCCAATGGAGCGCTCTGAATGAGAAATCCAGCATCTTTTAGTGTTGAAGGAGTCAAAGGTTCAGTGAAAGCAGTGCAGTCTGTGCCATAGCAGCAACAGCTGAGAGCTGTTCTGATTCAGATACTCATGCTCATCCCTTCAGATATTTATATACATTAATAAGATCTCCCCCGAGCCTTCTCTGCTGCAGGCTGGAGTCCTCTCCTCATAGAAGAGATGGTCCACTCCATCATCTTTTTAGCCGTTCATTGGACTCTCTCCAGTATGTCCATCTCTCTCTTGTAATTGGGAGCCCAGAACTGGACACAGGACTCCAAGTGTGGCCTCACTAGTGCTGAATAAAAGGGGGAGGATCACCTCCCTTGACCTGCTGGCAATACTTCACCTAATGCAGCCAAGGATTGCATTAGCCTTCCTCGTGGCAAGGGCACATTGCTGACTTGTGTTCAAATTTGTGTCCAGAGGGACCCCTCAGATCCTTTTCTGCCAAGCTGCTTTCCAGCTGGGTGGCCCTCAGCATATATTAGTGCACGGGGTTGTTCGTCCTCAGGTGCAGGACTTTGCCCTTACCCTTGCTGAACTGCATGACATTCCCACCAGCCCATTTCTCCAACCTGCTGAGGTCCCTCTGGATGGCAGCATGACCCTCTGGTGTATCAACCACTCCTCCCAGTTTAGTATCAGTGGCAAACATGCTGAGGGTGCACTCTGCCCCATCTTCCAGATCACTAATGAAGATGTTCAATGGGTTTGGACCCAATATTGACCCCTGGAGTACACCACTAGTTACTGGCCTCCTACTAGACTTTGTGCTACTGAAAACCACCCTCTGGCCCCAGCCCTTCAGCTAATTTTCAGTCCACCTCACTGTCTGCTCATCCAGCTTGTACTTCATCAGCTTCTCTATGAGGAGCTTACGGGAGACAGTGTCAAAGCCCCTCCTGAAGTCCAAGTAGGCAATATCCACTGTTCTCCCCTCATCTACCAGGCCAGTCCCTTCATTACAGAAGGTTAGTAAGTTGACATTAGAACTGGGTCTAACTTACTAACCTTCTACTCAACTAAGTTAAGTTAAGCATGACTTCTCCTTTGTGAATGCATGCAGGCTACTCCAGATTATACGGATATCTGCTTGGAGGTATGGATGCTTACAGAAAGGGTTTTGCCCCTGGTTCTGCTCCCTTTACCATCCAGCAGCACTGTCTGCGAAGCTTCCCTCTCGATCACAAATAGAGCATCTTACTCTGGTTCAGGCACAGGAGAGTGAGAGCTGCTTTGCTGGAGCTGGAAGGTTCTCTCCTCTTCAACTCATCCCAAGGGGACAGGGCAAGGGGGTCCCATCCGCTTTTCCAAGACACTGCACAACTGCAGGGTGAAAACTGCCCGTGGAAGTGGAGAAGAAAGTGGAGAAGTATCAGGAGAACAATAAACAGGGCACTTATCTCCTCCTTAATCACAGCCCAGCCTTCAGCAGGTCTGCAGGGAGAGCTAATGGATTAAATACAGGTATAAAATGAAATCTTGGAAACATTTCCCTCACCTGGCAGGACCGAGAAGCTGACAATATGAGGGAGTGCTCCCAGCACATCTGGACTATAAAAGGCAGCCAAAGGAGTGAGGGCTGCAGTCACTCGCAGCTGGCCGCGGTTTTTAATAACCTAGGTTTGCCCTGTTGGTGCCATGGCCAATCCTGAAATTTCCTGAGAATGTCCTTCAGCAATCCCAGATGGACTCAACAGGATGCTCTTTCTCAAGTTGATTTTAGCCTGAGGAGGAGGTTAGTCTGTTTTATTTTGCTATGGGTACTTGCTGCAGTGCCTGGCCATCTCCAGGTCTGGGCCCCATGCATGAGGCACATGAGCAGAGCTGCAGCTCTTCTGCAGCCAGAGATACAGCAGCATCCTGTGGGATGCCTTGATCAGTTATTGATATGACCTGTACAAAATCTTGCAGAGGTGTTCTTAAAATGCCTGTTTGGGTCTCTAGGTGCCCTTTTATCAGAAGTAAGGCTGCAAAATATGTGGCTGAAGATGAGGAGTGATCTCTGTCCTGGTGCCATGGGTGGCTAAGTGCAGACAGGATCTCACCAGGAAGGGTTCAGCGAGTAAAACCACTGTTCACACCGGGAAGGGAAGGTGGAACAACATATTGTTAATCATATACTTTAGTGCAATGTGTTTTAATGCTGGCTACGTTCCTGGGCCATAGGATCTCACCTTTGGTGGTGCTTTCAGCAAGGATGCAGTAAGCTTCCTCCTTCCTCTGCTGGGAAGCTCTTCTCCTTAAAAACATTAAGCAGTGCTTTTCATCATTTCAGAGGTTAATCCAGAATGTGTGACAGAAGTACAGCTAAATACCAGGGGTTATCTGCTTTCTCTTTTACTAAGTGGACAGGATGGTGGGAGTCCCTTCATGCCCAGGTGGCTTGCAAGTGTTCATGGAGGAGGCAGCTCTGCCCACAGTTGAAACTAGCACTGTGAACTCCACTCCAGCAAGTCAGCTTCAAGCACTGTGGGCAAGGCTAACATGTCTGTTGGGAGAAAGCAAATCACGTTAATAAATGGTATCATAGTTCAAAGTATTTTCTCAACATAAGGCTAAATTACTGTAATGCACTTCTTAGGGACAAATCAACAGCAATCAGGCTAATCAAATTGACGTTTAAAATAATCCAACACAAGTAGAAAATCCTATTTAGCTAAGTAATGATGCCAGTCATTTTATTCAGACACTTTCAGAGTATAAAGAGAATCCTTCATCTTTGAAGTCAGTTACATCAGTCTCTCCAGCTCCTTTTCCCTTTCCTAGTACATTTCTCCTTGCTTTCAGAGGGTCACTGGCTAGGACATCTGTCTCCCACAATCCCCATGCCATCACCACCTAAATAAAACCTCAGCAGAAGCCATGCTTCATTAATGCACACCATTATCGTCTTCTGTTGCGTTATACAGGCATTAAGTGTCGAATTGTCATTAGAGGTTGCTTGAGCATTACTGGGACTACAGACCCCTTACATTTCAGACAAAACCACACTGCACTCGCTGCTTGAAGTCCTTGGGTCCTGAGTTGTGGGCCCCAAGTTGGAGCTGACCTGTGAATGAGTCACAGCCTAGCAGAATGTTTTGTGTTTCTTATTGGCTTCATGTTCCAGAGGCAGAACCTGGCCCACCTGTGTCTTTGTGGTTCCGCCCTCACTCAAGTGGTCATGGTTGTGGGCGAGGCCAGGGCTATATTAGCCAGGAGCCGATCAGTCATGGGAGCTTCCTGTTGGGTGTGGCTTCTGTTGGGGCTGGTTGCATCTTGCTGAGCTCTCTCAGTGGTATCCTTCCATGTGAAGGGCTGCTGAGGGAGCCATCTCTGTCCATTGTGTCCAGCAGGCAATGCTGGCACCACAGTGGGCAGCGGAGGAGCTGGGCCCACAGGAACCTATGGCAGGACTCTCTGAAAGAGAGAGGGGATGTTGCTGAGTTCAGCGTTGGCCTGTGTGATCAGGCAACTGATGGCAGCATAAAGTGATGATGGTTGAACCAGCACAACACTGCTGCCACTGTACTGGCAGTGGGGAAAGGTCAGGCCAATGAGGTATAGCCAAGAGCAAGGTTAAGATCAAGTCTGCAAGGAGCCGTGCTGGGTAGCTGCTGTGGGACTACAGGAGACAGTGACAGCACAGCAAATCTGACCCCACCAAGGGGACCTAATGTCATAATTCAAGCAACAGTAATTAAAACAAAGCAGTAGGGTATTATTTGGATAATAAACCTGCCTTAAAAGAGTATTGGCTCTCAGACCCCTGAGCTAGCTAACTCAGCCCACTGGTCCCACTGACAAGGCTGTATCAGTACCCTGCCTGCTCAAGAAGCAGCCCCAGGTGAAAACAGTATGGAAGGAGATAGGCATGGAAATGAAGAATTAGTAGCTAATTCATTCATCAGATATACGCAGGCTTTGTCATCTCCTCATTAGGTCCTAATACACACAGTCCCACCATTGCATTCACTATGCAATTTTAGGTTCTTGGCTCACTACTGATTTGCCTCCTTTCATAATTTTATGCAGTTAAGAGTTGTTACTCCCTTCTGTGCTTCTGAGAAGCAGTTACACCTTTGCACAGCTATGACAAGTCAGCACATGTAAAGGTACACAATTCAGGCAGGTGCTTAGCATCATTTTCTTCCTCACCCAGGCTACCGTTTGGGCTTTTCTAACCATCTCAGTTTTGTGGGTGCATGATCTACCTGCTTTGACTTCTGGAACCATCATCTTCCTGCCTAGGAGTCCCCAAATTCCAGAAATGTTTTTGACCCATTTCTTTTGCTCTGTGCTAGACTCCTCTGGGTTTTATCCCCAGAGCCCCAGCACAGTATTAGTCCTTTCCTTTGGTCCTTGACTGTGCCACCACCTCTACCACCCTGGTGTCAAGGAGACATCCACATGCAGGAAGCTTCTTCAGAAACTCTCCATTGCTCTTCTCCAGCTCTGAACAGAAATGACAATGAAGTTGCTCATCTATTATGCGATCTGCCACCTGGAGAAACTATCCCACACACAGAAGGGAGTTAACATGAGCTAAGGGATGCACCCACATCTCAACGGTTTGAATATATGTGAACTTTCAAAAAGGATTAGATGCAAAAATTATTACTGTGCCATTCCAGCACCAGAGGCGCTGAAGATGTAAATTTAAGGATGTAGCCAATGCAACTACCTGAGCTATGGCTTCCAAGGGACACCATGTCTCCTCCCTCTTTCCTCAGTCTGGACACTGGAAGATGGACATGTGCAATCAACTCTCTGCTCTCCAAGATCCTGGAGATCATTCAAGGGCTCAGTTACTCAGGTTAGCAGAAGAATCTCACTGATATGCAACATAACATGGTGCAAAGAGCAAAGGTGCTGCAGGGGCTCTGCAGAGGGTGAGTGTGGACCTGGGAACATTTCTTCCCTGTTCTTCCTGCTCCTGCACTCCCCAGTTCTCTGTTAGTACAGGTTTGTCCCGTTGCCACCACACAGCACTGCTCCCAGGGCACGAGGCCGTGTGGCACAGAGATATATAGGTTGCTCTGGAGTAGCAGGAGTGCCATCAAACTAGATGCCTTTGAAGTCCAGCTGGCTCTACACAGATAATTGTTTCACAAAGCATCCTCATGTGGATCCTGCACAGAGCTCACTGGCCCCATGGTTTAATCCCTGTGGCTGCATGCTCTGAAAAATCTGCCAAAGTGCTTCTGAACCGCAGCTGGTAATAGCAACAATGGCTGGGCTTGAAATGGTACTACAAGAGCCAGCTCTCATGTCTTCATCTGCAGCACAGCAAACTCACAGCCTGGACAAATGACCTGTGAGAAGCTGAGATTTTATTATATTTTCAAGTGTGTGTGTCTCCACGACAGTGTCTGACAACCTGCTTGGGTGACAGGCACCAAGGCATGCTCGGTCACCCACTGGGGTGGCACTGTCAGCAGGGCTGCTGCAGGCTGCTCCATGCGGATAGTGATGCTGTAAGCTTTTATTCCTACAGCAGCTCTGTCCCCTCTCTCCCTTCTCCTCTCTAATGAAGACATTCTGGCAAGCACCGCGCTTTTCAAGAAGGCTCATCGTTGCCAGTTGCCCTGGCTTTGGCTTCATGTGGGCCTGGAGAAGAAATGGCAGCTCTTCCTCTGCCTCCTTTAATTCCCTCATTAATCAGATCTCAATGAAAGGGAAACATCAGTGTAATTTCATTGTCCTCCAAGCACGATGAAGTGGAGAGGAGTGCTGGCAAGGAGGAGTCCTGCCCAGGAGATGCCTTCTTTATTCCCCTGTATTTTAATCTCGGGGGGGGGGGGGTCCTTGGCATTGGCTTCCTTTCTCCAGGTCCCTTCTCATGCTGAGTGGGAGCGAATTGCCGAAGTTTGCCGTGCTGCAGCTTCCCCGCATCAGGAGCGGGAAAAACCCAGACATCTTCCTCTGTGCTGGATGTAGGGGTGGGGGATGGGCATTAATTAGGCAGTCCTTGCGCAGAGCTCTGAAATATAAAGTGCTCCCTCATTGTGGCTGTCAGGCAGGCCCCGTAACTTGGCAGAGCTCTGTTGGATCCCGTCCTGTCTCCAGCGAGTGGGAGTCAGAAGGGGGGAGGAGGGATGGGGAGATCTGTGCAAGGAGTATTTCCTGCAGAGAGACAAACTCACTAACAAAGAGAGCAGGGGCAGCAGCCAGAGTTGCTGCAGCTGATGCAGGTTGTGACGTGGCTCTGGAGCTCAATTTAAAAGCACCAGAGGCTCAGGCACACAAACAAGCTGCATCAGGTAGGAAGGCACCTTGCATGAGCAGAGCACCACCGCCTCTGTGTAACTATGCTCTCTCCCCCAGGCAAACTTACAGTAATACAGATTTTTTCCATCAAGGCTTGCAGCTTTGCTGGGATACCTACTTTCCTACTCAGAGGAGTAGCAGGCAGATGGACAACTACTCTGCTCTGGCTGATGCACAGTAATGTGTTTGCTATCTCATTTTTCCTTGAGCTTTTCCTTGAAGGCAGTGTTGGCTCTTTTTTTCCTCTTAACTTCTTTACATTCCACTAAAACGTTCTCCAGCCTCTAATCCTTCAGGAAATAGTCACTAATTATTGGAAAAGTACATTAAAGTTTTATTTTACTGGGGAGCTGGTATGTTGGGGAAGCTCAAGAAAGGTGTTGAACTGGAGTCAAGGGACACCAGGACTTTGTCTCCACTTTGATCTCAGGTGAATTTATTTTCAGAGACCTTGACATGGGTGAGCTTATCTATGATGGAGAGATCAGTGGCAGGGGCTTCCTGCATGGAGGTGGAGGACACTGCACAGCTCTCCTTGCCCAAATGGCTGGAACAAGATGGGGGAGGAGAGTGGGGCAACCTTGAGCCTCTGGGCAGGAGGTGAGACAGGAGGCTCAGCTCTGTATTCAGCAGTGATCCACTGGAACGGAAGCAAAAGCAGTAGGTGACACAGCTGGGGAACAGGATTGCCAGAGGGCATCCTGGTCAATATACTGGAAAACCCACATGGATAGATGGGACCAACCCACCTTGCTATGAGCCATGAAGGAAGGGAGGATAACCAGTGGTGGTCTGACACAATGCTGTCAGCTTGTAACTGAGATACTAAAGCCTCCTTCTGCTCAGTGTTGGCCTGACTGTCATCCAGTGCCTTGTGCCATAGTTGTAGGTGCTGGGTTTTCCATTTTGCCCTCTGCTTTTGCTTCTCCAGTGTTTCTGCAGCCTTCCATCTTCTCAGTACATGGTGTGGAGGGGTCCACAGCTAGCTACTGTAAGGGGGCCATGTTGTCCTCCTGCAACCAGGTGAGAAAGAGAGTTAAAGATATACTATGGGTTCCAGTAGCTCCAGATGGGGCCATAGCTGCCAGACACAGTCTAACCGGAGGGAGGTTTCAAGGAGAAAGCAGGGACTACTTGTCCACCCTCAGCTCTCTGGGAGATGCCAGAAGAAGGGTGGTGGCTGCTCATAAGACAGGCATCTTACCTGGCACAGGAGGGAGGCTTGAATACACTCCAGCACTGAGAAAATGCTGTGGCAGCTCTGCAGGGAAGGATGTGTTGCTGTGCCTACATGCCTGCTGAACAGCTTCTTGAAGACAAAGGGCTGGAGCTAGAAGGAGCCCAGGGCCTGGCTGTAACATCCCCAAGCAACATCTGTGGCTAACAGGTCCTAGAGTTTTGATCCACAAATTTGCTACTGCAGTCCTGCACTCTATTCCCCATCTTTTACCTGCTCCCAAGTCCCTTGCATAACCAGGTATTTATTCACCTCTTGCTGGTTGCCCGATATCTATTTCCTTCTGTCTTGAGTTCATCCCATCATCTTGCTCAGTCTGCCTATGCTTTTTCAATCCTAGCCTTCCTTCTTCTAGTGACACCTCACCTCTAGCTGTAGCCTAGATACTTGTGAATCAGAAGCAACTGAAAGCAAGGTCACTCTAATTGCTGCCATCACTGGACTTGTCACTGAAAGGGGTCTGCAGTTGATTTATAGGTAACCTGAATTTCAATAGTCAGATGCACAATGTGCAGCACCTGTGGGAACCTCTCACTAGCCCTTCAACTGCTGCTGGACACTAGAGACCATTAGCTACATGAGGTGGTATCTACAATGATGTACATTTTCATGGTTTGGGTTGTTCTGTGCTCTCTGCCTTGAAATTCCCAAGCTGGTCTTCAGTACCTCTTCCGAAACAAGACTGAAAGGTCTTGCTGGTAAAATATTCCTATTTCCTCACTCTAAAATGTCTGGAGTAAAAAAAGTGTACATGCTTATGACTTCCCCTCCAGGTGTCTTGTGAGTTAATTAATCCCAACTCACATTTGAATATCTTCTGAGATGGGGGCATAATACTAATCCGCTTGCACAGGAAAAGGCATATGAAGGTAATTGCTTCTGTGTCTCTTTTAGTATGAGAAAAATGTCTATTGGATGGAGAGTCACTTCCTTACATATTTCTGATGAATTGTTGTTTTCATTTAAATCCTACAAAATAATGACATAAGTTGCTGTGCTTTTGAGAATTTCGGCCCTTGAATTACTGCAGGATCAGGTATTTACCACTGGCCAGCGTTCAGCCTACTGCAAGTTGTCTGGCTCTGCAACATCACGCTGAGATGGACTGGTAAGGTTCTCCCACGTGAAGAGTGGCCCTCACCCACCTGGATTAGGCTGTACTTCTGACCAAAAGTGGTAGGAAATGCTTTTCAGGAATGTGGCCATTCAGAAATCCTGCCAGAAGTAGACAAAAGCAAAGATGTACCTGGCTTATCAAGTGACTTCCTCATCTGTGGGACTGAGCCCCTGTTCCCAGCCCTGTGTCTCCGCAGCAGCCATGTGCTCATGGCCTCCAGGTCTCCTGCTCCTTGCAAGCCCTTCTGGAATAATTTTTCTTGGCTTGAGGCTCAATATTCATCTTCCAGCCAGCTCTACTAACTGGTTAATACCCAACCTGTGTCTAACTCAGATTCCAAGTTCAAACGCAGTTGTCACCAAGGACACAGCTGCTGAACAGGCAGAATAAGAAAGAGATGCAAACCAGAACGGCAGGCAAGCACACTCAGACTTTGACACTTGAGATGTTTATAACCCAGACTATTTACGGTGAGATGTCAAACATCATTTGAAGATGAACAAATAGTCTTGCAACTAAACAAGCAGGAGAAGTAACAGTAGCTAAAGACATGCCTCTGAGCCTGGTCATTTGAAGGATGGCTTAAAAAGGATGTCATAAGGCTGACAAACTAGTCCCTTCACTTCTCGTGTCATAATGTACTGCAATATCAGACAACATAAAAAATGCAACCTGATTTCTTTTCTGGTGCACATAAGACTAAATCCTATTGCCTTGTCTCCACCTAACCTGCAGGATATCCTAGTCTACCACTGCTTCTGATGAGTTTTTCTTCCAAGTAAGCTTTGTAGAGAACTTGCCACACAGAAGTGCCTGCCTTGAAAAGCTAGATACTGGCAGCAATCCCCACAACCTTGAAGGCTTAAGGAGTAACGCTTCCTGTATATCCTACACATAGAGGATATCTTCGAGTAGACCAAACTGAAAATACCATGTCTCATTTTGTTTGCACTCAACGCATGTGAGCTGTGTGAATGGCAAATTGCAGGAAAAACACCCTCAAGCTGAAGGTGAAGCTGTAAGTATGCGTGCTTGTGTTTGTGTGTACACACCTTCATACAGAGAGACTATTAAATTACTTGTACCAGAAAGAAATGCATGGCCTTCCTCCACAATGTTCTCCTCTGCAGGAGAGTTGAGGTGTGGAATACAGTGCCCTTACACAAGGTTGTCTTAGCTCCTGTATTTATGTACAATTAAGTTAACTCAAGGCTTACCTGATTGTAAACTTTGTACAAAGCTGTCAGGCACAATACTACAGCTTTGTAACTGTGACTTGACAGCACTGGGACCTATGTGCTCCCCTGAGCCCAAGCAATTTTACTGGGATTTGATGTTAAAATGTATCGTGTTGCTAGTACTTGCTTGGTGGATGGGGTTTATCTCCTCTGCGTTGAAATATGCACATTTTAATTTCTTGTCCTCATTGCTTGATTAATAGGCAACCTCAGAAGGTGGTCAGAGCATTTCTGCTTGGTGCAGCTCTCTGCCTGCAAAGTCTGAAGGTGGAAGTGGGGAGCAGAAGTGAGCCTGCGATCATGCTTTTGGCAATGTAGCACAAACTCACAGCCTGGGTACTAGAGCAGCAGCAGGAGGCAAGTGTGTCCAATTTCTTTACAGGATGTGATTTCCATGCTCATCAGATAGTGGAAACTAGAATAAATAGAATTAATGAGCTCTTGGGACCATTGCAGACAGTGTGAGTAGAAGTTCTTAGGCAGAAGCTGCACTTTGCCGCTCTAAGTGCCCTTAACGGAGTCACCAAGTGTGCAAAGACAGGAAATCCTGCTGATACCCTGCATTTTTTCCAACCATCTCCTACATTAAATAGTCACAAATGAATGAAGGGTGAGATTGGAAGCAAAGGTGGGAAGAAAAGTTCAGCTCTCCCACTGGAGAAAGTATGCTCTAGAAAAATCACTGCTGAGCTTGGTGCTGCCCCAGGAATACTGAACAAAATTCAGAACTGATCATAAAGGGACACAGAAGTCTGGCAACTAGCTGGACAGGAGCATAGTGCAGAGATGGATGCTGTAATAGGTATGGCTGTATCTTAGAATATGTGCTGCTGTACTCCAAGTTATATCATCCTTGAAGAGATATATTAGCACTACAGGGTGAAAAAACCCACAGGACTATGTCCTTCAGTGTTTTATTTCTCTGATTCTCACACACAGACCTGCCTAGACCATTTTCAGCCTCCAAAACCAGAGCATTTTAGGGAAGTGGTATGTGCTGAGGTCACTCTTTCCCTGCTGAGGAGCAGTGATAGAGTTGGGAGGATTCAAACCTAGGAGCCCAGCAGCACTGCCAGGTCCTAGAGTTAGACAGGGGAAGACAGGGAATGGTCCTTCTAAGAGGAGTGACTAAATAGGATAAGAATGTTGCCCCCAGAGGAAGCATTATTCACTTGCTTATGTGATTTCACTGGATGACTCTAGTTCTTGGGTTATTGGGCAGCATCTTTGCAACCACCAGGAAGGGCTTTTTCCACAATGCACACTGCGCACTGTGGAACTAATCACTGTGGCATGTTGTGAGGACATAAACCATAAACATGTTCAAAGGGACTGGAAAAAAAGTCAGCAGATGAAGTTTGGTATCAGACAAGATGTAATTTCTCATAAAGCAACTGGCTATGTAGGAGTGTGTCCATTCCCCAGCCTTGTTTTTTCACTACCTCCTAAGCTTCTTCCACTGATTAGACTGGCAGCTGTCCCCAGTAGTCTCTTGTTCTTACACACTATTTTTATTTTTTTAAGTTTAAAATGAGGAGATATGAGGCTCTGTCCTTTTCAGTCTTGTCTTCTTGGGAGCTAGTAAGACCCTTGGTGAGGTAGCTTTGAGTGCTGGACTGCTCCTGAGACTGTGGACCATGACTTGCAACAAGGTCTAGCTTTCCTCAATGAAGTGGGGGATTTTTCTGTGCTGGTTACAGAGCTTTTGTGACTCTGACACCACCATGCCCCTCTCCTCAGGAGCCAAGATGTGGATCTCATCCCACAAATTCCAGTCCTGATTCTCACTACTGAGATGGCAGCTATTTACTTATTTCACTTAAAGATTCAGTTTTCACAGTGAAAGAAAGAGCTGGGGAAAAAAAAAAAAAAGAAAATTTTAATTAATACCGCTGATGGTTTCTGGAAGAAATGCAGTAAGAAACACCTTTGGTGTGAGACTGATATTAAACCAATTTAAAAATTACTTTTCCTCTTTTGAAAGCAAAAAATAATTAACTGTGAAGTGCTGGCAATATAATACCAGCTCTGAGTGGTAGTGCATATATTTAGTACTTTAGTTGTCCAGTTCTGAGAGATAGGGTAGGGAATAGGGCTTATAACAAGGATATTATCTCCACATCAACGAGGTATTTTTTTCATTTTAGAGAGAGTTCACAGTCACAGAAAAGTCAAGCTTTGCACAAGCCATAATTAACACCAAGGATGGCTACTGGGCAAAATAAATCTTTGGAAATGGACAGATGTTTATTTCCCTGGACATTTAGGAAGATATTTGCTGAGAATAATCCCAAATTCTTGTCCTGGTGTCAAAGACCAAGAGGGAATATTGAGCAAATGGGAGTATTTTCCCTGAAGAAAAATCATTAAAAGCATAATCTTGCTGTGCTTTGGTTATGTTTTGTCAGTCCACTCCAGGCTTCAAGGCTCAGTATACTCTGAGATAGAACTTCTCAGTCTTCAGTGCTTTGGGAAGACTCGCTGGATGTCTTACAGAATTTATTGTTCCGAGCCAGGTGAAAATGAAGTTTAACTGCATGACTATTCAGCAGAGGCATGCTCTATACCATGCTCTATACCATCCCAGAACAAAGACATGGTTAAGATGCACAGATCTGCTCAGTACAATGAGATGAAAACCATTTCCAATCCCAGCTCTGTGCTATGCCGTGTCTTCCCAAATCACAGTGAGCAGAAATGGGGCTGGGCTTGCCTAACAGAAGGCACGCAGGGGAAGAAAAGCAATAGCTCAGTAAACAAAGTTCACAAAATCACAAACTAATTGAAGTTGGGTGGGTGCTCCAGAGGCCATCTAGTCCAAATCTCCACTCAAAGCAGGCCCAATTAAAGTAGGTTATTTATGGCTTTGTCCAGCTGAGTTCTGAGTATCTCCAAGAAGGGAATTTTCATCACTTCTCTGGGCATCATTTCAATCTTTGATGATGCTTATGGTAAAGAAGCTTTTCCCTTACCACATTGTCCTGGTTTGAGTTAGAACCAAACCAATTCTGTTTCAGTGATTTTACTTTTCAGCTAAGTCTCTTCTAACTAACTGCACTTTCTGAAGCTGACACACATCCAAATTTTTCATGTTCCACTTTGTGCCCATTGCATCTTCTGCTGCAGAACACCTCTGAGGAAAGTCTGGCTCCATCTTCTCTGTGCCTTCCCACTGCAGACTGCAGTAAGTTCTCCCCATACCTCCTCATATTAAGGCTGAACAAACCCCATTCTTGCAGCCTCTCCCATATGTCATATGCTGCTGTTCCCTAACCATCTTAGTGACCCGCCACTGAACGCTGTGTTAATATCTTTCTTTACTGGGGAGCCCCAAACTGGACATGATACTCCTGATGCATTGTTAGGATGGGTGAAACAAACTGATTCTGCAATTTGAAATCCCAGATTTAGCATCAGCAACATACCCCTGCTCTCAGGATAAGGAGTTTCCATCTCCCTTGCTGGTAACGCATGCTCGTAACCAGACTGGGGATTTTGCACAGAGTGCAGTGGGAATGCTGTAAGGAAAAAAAGAGTTTTGGCAGATAATTAAAAATAAAAATAGGTGTAGGCACCAGATCAGCCATGAGTCCAAACTGCCACAGGTCCAGACTGTAAATATCCTTTGAAATGCCAGTGGTTCTGCACACCACAGCAAAGGCGGCAGTTGGGCATGAAGTTGAGGTGCACCTCAGTTGCACGCAGCCCTGCCAGTGTAGGAGTACAGCTCATTCCCACCACAGTGGCAGCAAATCATCATGGGTCGGGAGGAGAAGTGGGTACAGGACCCTGCAACAGCACTCAAGGCAGGAGGGGGTTGTTGAGGTAAAACTACCTGGAGAAATGACATTAAATAAGAGCTTAAAGACTATAAATGCACAACCTTTGATGCTATGAAGCTCTTGTAGGCGGAGGAGGAATGCATGGGGATGGATGCACCCAGGGAGCCAGGAGCCACAGGGGATCCGTTTTTTCTCCAGGCTGATCATTTCCTCGGCAATTACGGAAGTTCAGCAGATCCATTCTCTGGCACCGAGTGGGTGGGTGATGGGGGAGGGTGTAATGGAGCTAACGTGGTGGGTTTTAAGAGGTATCTACTGAATGCGCCAGCTTGGAGGCAGAAAGCAGTGCTGAAGGAAAAGGAAGGGACTGCGGAGCCCTCCCTCCCACCTGCCATGCTGCCGTGCTGCTGTAACTGGCAGGCAGCAGGATAATGTCTTCATGTGGCTTGAAATAGCCTCATGTTAAATGGCTTAAAATTCTCAAGGTGATTTGGACTGAAGCGCAGTCTTTCAGTATTCTACTGTTTGTATTTGTGACTGATGTGTTTTTTCCCCTCTGTTATCAGGCTGTGACTTTCCATGTATTTCTGTGATAAATCACCCTAATTATTGTGCAATTTAGAAAAAAAACCAAGGGGCTGGCAGTGAGAGAAATTTTGCTATATTATGCATGTATATATTCATAATCCATTTTATTCTAATGGGCTGTTCCAGGTATGTGAGGGGCCCAGGTCACCTAGAGGAAGACACCAACATAGGAAATGTGTTTTAACAACAAAATCTGTTGTTAAAGGCAAGTCCCCATGTCCAGAAGGCTGAATTATCAGGATCAATTCCCATCCCATTGCTCAAGAGACGTGCAGGCAAGACACTCCTCTTCACAGTCTTCTCTTGTCCTCCGGTATTCACTCAGAAAATGGCTCTGTCATTCTGTCATATCTAAAATCCTCCTGAGAAGCTACTTTCAATGCACATGAGCGGTTTTTAATTTAACATTTGTTTTCAGAAGCAAATAGGCGATTACCTCAAAAAAGGAGAATGAATGAACCTCACAAAACTCACGCTGGCCTCCCATAACTCATTCATTTTAAAAGACTTCCCGCACCGTGCTGCTGGCGTTGTTAAAACGTCACCTGTTATTTATACCTCCACAGCCAAACATTTCATTTATGGCTGTAAATGAGCAGCAAGCTTGACTAACAAATGAAGGCGCGGAGTCCAACCCCATGTAACCCCGTGCCGGTCGTTGCCCTTGGGTGTTGCACTGCCAGCTGCAGCCGAGCATGAGGAGACCTGGGCTGCATTTGCTGCAGGGCTCTGCTTCGTGGCAGCTTTCTCACTCCTGCCGCAGTCTCACGTTTCATGAAGTTCTGTGCCAATTGAAAAGTGTCTACTCCTGCTTAATTCAAGTGCTTGGTGCTGCCTCTGTGGTTTTCATAGGAGGAACAGCCAACAATCCTGCTGCTAATGAAGAATTGAAGTTTGAGCATAAAGTAGCGATTCACTGTAGGTCAGGTATGAAAAATGTCCTTGCCTGTCTGGAGCTGTTGTATTTCCTCAGCGCAGGGGGGATTTTTCTGACACTCCCAAACCTAAGTTGCCAGCAGGTTATAAATCAAAAGGCATTCAATTAGAGCCTGCCCATTCTTCATCAGGAGCCCAGGCTTCCTCGCCCTGTGAGCCACATATCAAATCCCCTATACAGCAAGAAGCCCTGTGCTGCTCTACCTAAAACTGCTCAGGAGATCCTTGGGAGCTGCTCCCTGCTGAGAAAAGATCCCATCTGTGTACCTCACCTTAAGTTCTGGCCCTCCAGGCTGGGAGGCAGCTGTTGGGTCCCAGGGTACTTAGGGCTGTTGGACCTGGCAGCCCACCCCTGTAGCTGGGACTTGGGTGAATGACAGAGTCCAAACAGAGGAGCTGGATGCTACAGGTCTGGAGAAGGCACTACTGAAACAATCTCATACTTGCTGGGAATGATAGATCTTCTTTTAGAGAGGCTAAAAAAGAGTCCCTTGGAGAGCCAGAAGCTGGCTCCCTCATGGGAATACTGGCAAACTCCACTGCATGCAGACAGACTGCTTCTGAGCCTGTGACAGTCTATTTGGTACTTTCCAAAGGCAATTTCCAGACGTCAGCTACAGTCAACTAATTGTTACAAGCAAAAATGTTTGCATAAAAATATTATTTTGAAAAAAACTAATTTGATTCCCCCAAACCCACAACCTGCGGTTCTGTGAGAGGCTTTTTGGTCTCAAATCCATCTTTGTAAAGACAAGAAGTGAAAGTGGCAACCAAAAATGATCGTTACAAACCTTATTATATGTAACGAATGTGAATAACAGAAAGTCTGATAGCTGTGCAAACAACTCACCAGCTAGGAAAGAGACAGCTGATGGAGGAAGATAAAACACTAATGAAAAAAATCCTGGATTTAAGGATTAAGGGCAAGAAGGCATTATTTAAGTATATTAAGACCGAATGAAATCCTTGCTATCATACAGGAGAATAGGATTCAAAGGGATCTCTTGGATCATCAAATCCTCATGCCATACCAAATAATCCTCTTCATGGCAACAGTGATATTAATCTTAAAGTAGTACTTTTTGTCCCTAGATCCCAAGGGGTGGAGGGAAATGTAGAAACCATTTTAGAATGTGGTAATTCCGTTGGTTTTATCCTCCTTGCAATTTTATACTTAAATTTGTTTGTTGGCATTCCACACCCATTTTTTCTGACCAAAACATCACTCATCAAGTTCAGTAATGTCTCTTTCCTTTGTTAGTCCCTGGAGGTCCAGCACCAATTCTGATACACAAAAAGAAGAAATATTCATTGAATATTTATGTTCTGTATTTGGAAAAAAAAAGAGATGTGCTTATTTTACAGGAAGGAAGAAATACTTTCTGTCTCATCAGTAACAACAGAGGATGTCAAATAGTAACCATTATGGCAATGTACAGGAGCAGTACCAGAAAATTTTCCACCAAGAATATTGAAAGAGGTATCCAAGGAGCTTCCTGAGTCACTGACAGTGATTTGTAAAAAATATTGAAAGGCAAGGGAAGCTACAATGGACCAGAAAAGTGCTGAAGTTATGCTGTACATTAAACAGTGTAAACCAGGGTTGTCCTCAGAAATCACGACACGCCACTCCTCTGCATGTAGAGAGGACTTGGTTGTATGTCTGTCTGGTCTCTCCTGCAGACAGACTGAGCACCTATGCGGCTTGTACAGCATGTCTAGTGCCATGCTGATCATGTGTATGATGGCCAGCAGTATGCCAGCCCCTTCAAACTGTAAGTCTATACTTTAAAATGGTATTGTGATGACCTGGATTTCCCAGGTCCAACTAGTATGACACTAGTCCCAGGAAAAATTATGGCTAAGCAGATACAGGAGGTGAATAAAGCATTAATGAATGGTAGCACAGTCAACGCCAGCCAATGCCAAAACCTATTTTCTTAAAAGCAATCAATGAAACCTCTTATAAAAATGAGATTTCATATTTATCTTATTAAAGTTGTCTTTATAGATTGCTGGAAATCAGAGGTGTCTATCTGACAGTTTCATATGTCCTTCTGAGGCAAAAAAAAAAAAGGCAATTAAAAAAATCAGTGTAGCCTGTACTGTACTACACTGGTGAGATTAAAGAGGGGTTCATAGATGTCCAAGTAATTGTCAAAGAGAAAGAGCTCAGTAAGCAGTTTTCATGAGAGCCTTAAGTTTAGTCCAGAGAAGATCAAGAAGTGACTTTGGTTGTGATCTATAAATACATGCAAGGTCAACAATTTCTGGCAGCAGATAGCTCTGTCATCTAGCTAAGCTGGATTTGTAAAATAGCGTAGCTAAGACAAACGCTACACAAGTTCCAGGTAGGAAGAAGAGGAGATTTTGAACAGGGAGCAGCTGACCATTAGACCAGCTCATGAGGCAACCAGTGGGTTCACCACTGTTTGAAACCTTGGGCTGCTATTTGCCCAGACAAACTCTGTGCAGGCAGCCTCGTGAGAGCTGGTGGCCAGCACCAGGCAGCAAGCCCGACTCAGGAGACCTCCACGTGCCCCACCATTTTGGAAAGGGGCATGGGGGCCTTTCCATCCTAATTACTTCAGTTTAATTCCCCAGTGTGCAGTAGCAGTGTCAGCTCACACCACAGGACATGCATCATTATGAGCTCCCTGGCTGGTGAGCCCCTCAGTTCCCAGAGGATAGCAGAGTACCAGTAAGAGCTTCGCACTGCAGGTTGGGCTCATCACTGTGTCTAAGCTTTGCCTCTCTGTCTTTTTCTTGGTGGTGTGTGGGGCAGCCACCAAACCTGGGGCAGATGTAACAACACACATTCATAATGCCTCTTGTGATAGAAATAATCTGATTGTTGCCTGTGTGCACTGTTTTCAAACAGCTGCCTGGGCTATTTTCAAGCAGCTGCTTGCAACCATTTCAGATAGACACTTGGATTTCATTAGCTGATCTGCTGCATGGGAATCACTTGGCCAGATATTTGAGGTCATATCACATTACTTCTGGTAGTGCAATTTCTGTGAAGTTACCTGGGGAAGGGCGGAATCTGCATAACCAGCTCCCTAGGCATCTGATCTTAGTAACAGACCAGTTCTGGGGCCATCTGGAAAGCACGAAATGATGGGTCAAGGGGAATAAACTAGCAGATAGACTTGGCTGACCAGCAATGCCCACAGGACTCCCAAATGAGAACAAATGCTTTCCTGCTAGGAAGACCATCTTGGCCCTGCAAAAGACGCTGATGCCACTGGGATCTTGCTGCACTGTATGGTTGCTGCTTAGTGGATAAGCAGGTCTCTCTGTGCTACCATTGGCACATCTTTTTCTTACAGGGAAGCTGCTTAATAGGGAAAGCAGAATCATAACCAAAGCCTCTTGAAGCCTATGGAAACTTCTTTTATCTTTGATGGGGGTCCAGAGTCACAGAGCTGTTTACCACAATGAGAAGCGAACTGGCTTAAATGTACCATGTTCGCAGGTTCTTTTAAAGCATCCACAGAATTAAGGCATACAGAGTGAGAGACAGAGAGCTTGTAGGAGAGATCTACCTACCTGACCTACATATTCAGCAAAACAAATCAAAATATCTGTCAAGGCATACAGGGTTGAGTCTACAAAGCTCTAAGCATTCTTTGAGGTGATGAAAGCTCTTACCTCTCATTGACCTCTTTGCGGAATCAAGCACCATAAGTGTCAAATCCCAAGGTTTAGTGAGGTTGGAAGTATTTTTTTCTACACTTTTTCCTCTGGGCATCAATGGCTTTGTTTTGCTTTCCTCTGTTCTGGTTTTCTGAGCAATGTGTTGCAGGCAGGGAAGGAGAATGACTGAAGTATGCGTGCCCAGACATTTTCAGTTGGCTTATGACATGGCATGAATATGCTGTAATGGCAGGAGTTTGTATTTATCTTTAGAATTTCATTTCAATTTTTGTTCTTTATCTGCCCGTCTCTTCTAATATTCACTGGATCCAAAGAAATGACATTGCAATAGACATTGATGTATTAGGTAGGGGATGGTTACTGGCAAAGTAGGGATGATCAAAGGATGACACACTTCTTCCCTTCACATGTATGAGAAGACATTTTAGTTATTCAGAAGAAGCACTGAGAAATCTACATCCCAATTAAGGTGTAAACCGTGTGGCTTGCAAGGAGCAGGGAAATGATTGTTAAGTCCCCTCTGCAGAGACTGCTTGAGAAATGGCAGCTGTGGGTGCTGTAACTGCAGCATGGGGAGAAAACATCACCAATACGAATGGGATGGGAATAAGTGACACCATCACCACCCATCTGTGTGAGTTTGTCTGTGGCTGCAGGGGTGGCAGTGGTAAAAAGCTCCTAGTTTTTCTGGTGCCCATGAGCATTGATCGCTGCTAACCATCTGTGTGCATGGCTATGTCCCCTTGCTGTAGCTGGCTCCCCACATGCTGTGAGTTTCAAAGAAAAAGTTTGACCCCTTTTCACACTAGAAGGTTCCTTCCTTACCTAACATCAGCTAGCAGCTTCATGGGCCTTCTCTATTAGCGGGTCAGTCAGAAGGGTCCATCTCTCCATCTTTTCCTAGTCTCTAATCAAAACGTCACTGGTTTTCCTTTCCTGCTGTCTCTTAACATCCCTTTTTTGTACACTACTCTTTTATTTTTTAAAGCAGTGCCTGTATTGTTTAACTCACTGAGCATTTTGGGATATGGTTTCCATGAAATAGGCTGTGCAGCATCACTGTGCTGAATTGTGAAGTAACACTACCTAGAGTGCCTCTGTTGGAACAGCTTTCTACTGCCAAACTGTTCACAGCTTTAGAAAGACCAATTCTAGATATTCTCATGTGTTTCTGAAGTCCATAAACATATATGTACACATATGTGTCTGTGCATATACTTCCATGTGTTCATTATATCTGTCAGGAGGGTGTGACAACCTGCCCAATAATCTGTACAGCCTTTGTTCAGCTGCAGCTTTCTGCACCCTACGTGGTTCATAATGTGTCCTTGGCTGCTCCAGCAGCACACCAGACTATTTCCCAAAGAGCTTTTTTCTGTAGCACTGTGTCCCAGATCCCAGCCATGGCTTTTCTTCCCTCCACACCCAGACTGGCCACTTCTGCAGATTAAACTAAAGGTTTGCGATAGCATGCATGTCCAAAGGATGAAATAAACTAACTAACCATTTCACAAATTCTGACTCTCTCCTTCAGCCCAAAAGACATTTGTTTTTCTTTATTTTGGGGGGAGACTGTTTCTGTTATTTCTATATCCTGACTGTTCTTTCTGCTAATCCACCATGGGACTATTTAGCGTCTCTGGTTGAATTTTTGGTTTCAGAGATTGAGGACTGTTGTGCGATTTGTTTATTTTTCACCTGTGATTTGTTAGTCTTTCTTTGACTTCTCCCCATGCCTCTCCTCTTCATCTCATTCAGCCATAGGTTTGCAGAGCCTTGGGCTATGCATGCTCTGTGGATCTGTTTTAGTTCCCTGTCAATTATTCCTCCTTGTTTACGGTAACAGCTCATATCACATTTTATTACTGTGGCTCATGTGCCTTTCACATCATTGCTTTCGAAACACTGAATTCATTCTGAGATGTGCCTGGTTTTCAGTCTAGCTCCTCACCATTTCCTAAACCCAGGGGGATTTTGTTGTTGGTTTTGCATCTTTTTTGCTGGCTGCAGCTGTGTCTATGTTCCAGGATTATTGCTCAAGTTTCTGTGGAAAACACGGAAAATTTTTTCCTTCTCTTCTCCGACTTCTAAACCTTTTAGTCATCTCTGTCTCTACTTTCTCTCCCTCCTGAGCCTTAAGTGCTGTCCTCCCTTGCCAGCCATTGTATCGAACACAAAGAAGAAATGACCCGGGTGTGTGAAAGTGCTTGCTGACACTTCAATATTATCTTCTCCTGCAGGATATCACAGTTAACCCTGCGTCTCCACTGCCCTTTACAACCACCTTAGTTTCGTTTTGAGAGAACTCAGCGCTCGCAGCAGCATGGGATTAATATCTCAGCTGCTGCTGTGTACAGGCAGAGAGCCAGCTTCCTCTCCCATCACGTCACCAAACTGTCTCGCACTTGACCACCTGTATCACTGCATGATTAGGACAGCACTGAGCTGTTTATCCCTCCTGCAGTTCCTCCAAGTCAGTATCCCCTTCTGTCAGGGCTGGATTTCACCTGTGAAGCTGAATTTTCTAGAGGACATGTGATAATTTTAAAGGAGCTCCTGCTTCCCCTTACAAGAAGCTTCCCTTACCAGAAGGACAGAAGCTCATGTTTCTGATAGGCACTTTTAAAAAAACTGTTGTATCTGATCTGGGAGGGGGGGAATGGGAGCAATGTATTCTGTTTATCATGTAAACAGGATTTAAGACTTCCCCAGATGCTTATACTTTTGCTAACTTGAAATGATAAAAAAGCACATATTAGGTCTCAAAACACAAGACTGTCTTTAAAATTCATGACATTTAAGAATATATATTTTGAATGTTTATTCACCCTCTGCATTCTGGGCCTGGAATTGTATTTAATAGAATCTTCCTTTTTCTTGAAGAAAAGAAGCTTTTACTTCAGATGGTGGAGCATGGAAAACATGATCTGCCCAGAGAGGTTATAGCTCAGGAACGGCTCAGTGATCCAGTGACTTTGGCAAAATTGAATCTTACTATTCCAGGGTCGAGGGTCTTGGGGAAAGGAGAGACAAAAAAGGATAGGCCTGGATGGAAGAAGTAGGAGAAACCCCTGGAGAGATGAATTTGTTGCTGCTGAGAAGAGAGGGTGGCTATTTCTACCTCCAAGACTTGCTGTCCCCCAGCAATTCCAAAGACTCAAGCTCTTCTTTCAGCAACACCATGTAACTTGGCTTTCCATGGACTAGGCAAAGCAAGCTGGAAAAATATGATTCTGCTACCCCTAAGAGTCTATTGTCGTAGCTGACAGTGTTTTCTCTACCTCTAGAGCACCCTCCATCTTATCTCCTGGCAGAAGTCTACCTGGAAATTGATTTTAAGGAGCTCAGGCTACAGGGTACATCCATAAGGTGGGCAGACTGCTAGACTCACGTTTTTTCCTGTAACCAGCAAAAATGAGGAGAAATTTGGGGAACATTTCACTCAAAATATGTATCTGGCTACTGCAAGAAAAGAAAAAATCTCAGGAAAGTAAGAGCTCAGAAAGTGATTCCACCATTGAGTGGGATCACAAGCCAGAAGAAAGGGTAAGAAAGGTGTTTCAAAACCTCCTTCACGTTTCTGAAGCTAGAGGGCAGATCCTCGTGTTCATGTGTTGTTGTGCAAAACAGACAATCAGACATAGATGTAGGGACAAAGGAAAACTCTGGGTAGGAGCTTGTAACTGTGATGAATCCTCTGCACAATATCTGCTAACAGTAGATAGATCACAAAAGGAAGAGTCTGGGACACCACACAACTGATGGAGTCAGATCAGAATAAGCCAAGTTTCCCTCCTTAACAGACATACAGCAACTTTTTTATAGCCTCTGCTGATGTGTAACTCCACTGAAAGCATTATACTGGCCTGTGACTTGGGCTGGAGGGACTTCTATCACGCCACAAGATCTCATCAGTTGTCTTCCAGAGCTGAGAAAGCTGACTCCAAAGGGCTTCTGTACTATATATGCCAGTGTGGCCATCCTAGGGCAGGTCTGATGGATTTCAATCACAGCTTGCAGCTCTCAATGAACTTGGAACAATCCTACACCCTTTCTGTGCCTCAGTTTGCCTTTTCCAAGAGATAGTAATAATTTTTGTTCTCTTATTACAGCGGAGCTGTTGATAACATATTAATTCATGTTAAAGCAGTTGGAGACCCTTCAGTTACTACAGAAAAGACATGCAGAGTGTTTTGTTTTATTGTAGTTTTATGAAGACTGAACAACTTAACTACTTGCCACTGAAAAAAGCACCTTTAGAAAGCCTTACTAGCCTTGCTAGGAAGCAACAAGACAAATTACAAAACAAATCTATGAAGCAACCATTTCAAGATGAAGAGGCAGAAAACTTTAATATAGGCTGTTACCCAATGTAGCACAACAAAATGTAAGCTGGGTAAGCAGCTGAATAATCACAACTGCTGGTGATTACCTGTGAGCATTCCTGAAGGATTTTTGACACTAAATGTTATCTTGTTGGGGAAGAGTATAAAACAACTTTTCCTTTCGAGAAAAGAGATGAGTTCCTCTCTATACAGGTAATGGAGGGCAGGGAACTAGAACACTAAGAATACTACATCAATAGCTAACAAATAGAGGAATTAATAAAGTAGTTGTTGTGTAAGCAGCTACAGCAAAATAAGGTGATAAACAGCAGGCAACTGGGGCTTATAATGCATCTGGCAAACAAACTTAATTATATTCTTTGACAGGATAACAAGCCTAATGGATAAAAAATACTCTATGGTAGCTTTTTGTATAGTTCCCTGAGATGTTCTTTTATGTGGATTACTGAAATCTGAATGGTACTTCTCAAACTCCAGCTCTTCCAGTGTGTGCCAAATGCAGAGTCACAAATTTGTTACACCATGCAGTGTTTTGCAGCCAACACACAGTCTTTTTAAACCACACAACTGTTTTAAGGATGTTTTCTCAACCTACAAATCTGTGAAAGCCAGTGAATGAAAAGTGGATTATACCATATCCTTTTTCATAAGAAGGATTTGAATCTTAAACTTCAGTATTCCAGAGGGGCTCAAAACCACAGCTCTGCAGATGTTTTGCTATTAGAGCAGCCAGTAGAGGTGATGCACATAATCCTGGTTTATTTTGCCATCAGATGGAAGTCGGCAGTTTGTTGCAGGTGGAAAAATTGTTGGAGCTGTGAACAGACATCATCTTCCAAATTCATCAGGCAGGTTATTGCCCAAATATGCACACTTCTCCTTGCTGCCCATGATGCCACTTACCTGCCTGATCTCTCATGCTGGGAGGTGGAATCGTTCATGCACCTTTACTTGTTTCAGCCAGCATAGAAGGAGATTTTTCCCTGGCCATCTTTGTAATATGTTTTCAACTAGCAAGGGGCCTAGGAGAGGCATAGAATGGTATAAATCTAAATGATGCCATGACATGTCAGACGCCCTGTGAAAAGGTTATGGGGCTCTGTTTGAAACACTAGCCATGGTCAGTGTACTGACATTCATACAGGAAAAGGTATTTGTTCCCTGTGCCCTGCTTCTGGCTCTATAAACACCACGGGATCCACTGGTTAAAAATTGCATAGCTAGCACAAGGACTTCTGTTAGTATCACTGCTAGGAGCTAAAAATATGAGCCAAGTGTGGCATGGATGACATGGATCAGATCTGCTAACAGAGAGGTACTAGAAAATTCATGAACCTCACTGTGGTCTTGCTACTGGAGAACAAAAAGCAAGGTCAGACAAGAACACAGTTTGGTCCATTTCTCCTGAGATGAGGAACAAAAGTTTGAACTCTCTATTTCCTACTGGTTTCAGGTCTCAGTTGCACCCTATGTGACTTTGTACTCTATGACTCCTCTCTTATCTTTAGGTTCAAAGACAAAGAAACAAGAAAAGCTATTTGTTTGGGAGATGACACCAGAGTGTCCACTATAGGAATTTCAAGTGGGGTGCGAAACTAATGATAAGCCTATGTACAAAGCCTGATGAAAAATAGCCAAACACCCAGGATCGGTGTTAGTGGTAGAGGATTAAGCAAAGAGGTCTCCTGTCATGCTCAAGCAACCTCTCTCAGCTTGAGAACAGACTACACAAAGCCTAACCATACCTGCAGGATAGAAAGATGGAAGCACCCACATAAGTCTGGAGGGTGAAAATACACAAAGCACGAGCTAGAGGAATGAGCTGAAATCAATAAATTGAAGTTCAACCCTGATAAACATAAAGGAAGGGATGAATAAACATGAGTACAGAGAAATGGGGAGATTACAGAAAAGAGTCATAGGGTTAATGAGAACATAGTGAAGGGGGAATTTCTAGAGGTGGCTGGCACAAATGCACAAAATGCTATATCAAATGGGTATTGGGATTAATAGGTGTCATGACTTTAAGCAAGTAATGTAGCCGGAGAGTATCAAAGCATGTTTTGGTCAGCACAATTCAAAAAATACCTAAGCCAAGTGGATAGAAATGAGATGAAAGTATGCAAGAATCAGCGAATCTGGGCCCATTTTGTTTGTCAAAAAACCCACCAACACTCAGCGTAATGTTTTCATAATGCTGATACAAGTAAGTCTCCTAACAATGGAGCTTAGAAGAACAAGACCTTGGTTCCCTCCATGAGGAAAATGGAATAAGCCATTTCTAATTAGCCACATTTGCAGGGATTACAGTTTTGTTTACTTGTGGCTTCACAAGCCATGTTCTTTTGCTTTATTTATGAACAGAACAACCCCTAACTAATACTATGTTATGGCTGTGATTGTGCCTATTGAAAGGCGCAAGGAACATACCCATAGGTTTTGGAGGAGGTGAACCACAGCTGCGCAGTTACTTCTGGACCGGTGACAGGGATGCAAAAGTATTAAGAAAGGGAAGAGAACTCTGCCTACAAATCTCTGAATCACTGTTGGGAAGCCCACCCTTTCCAGACTCAGACCAGACCCTGGAACAATCGTTGCACCTCCCCAAGGCTGGCCTGGTGATGGTAATGTGACGTCACTGCAAAGACCAACTCAGAACTTTTGCAAAGGTGCACAGGTGACATGTGTGATACCTGACTGAACCAGAACCAGTGACATGAGTTCAACTTTTTAGGCAGGTGTTGCCAAAATCAGGAGGAGGGCAGAACAAACCAAAAGTGATGAGCCACACTAGAAGGCACAGACTTATGTGAATTGGAGAAGACAGAGAAAAGTCTATGTGCCCCTGCTATCTATAACTGTGAGTAAGCTGCAACAACTGTCTCTGTTCTTCCATTTATACAACAGCAACTGTTATACGCTGTCAAGATATCCACTAGAGTTTTAGATTAGGGTGGAGGGGAGCACGGGCTACCACCTTGCCAAGAAACAGAATGGAATTGCAGAGGAAAGAAAAAAAATTATGGGACAAATAAGTTAAAGTTAAATAAGTTTAGAGTTAAAACATAACCAGGATACCTTACAAGTAATGATAGACACCGTAAATGTGATGGTGAAGTCTTAATCTTTAAATATTTTTAAATTACCTTGTTACATTGGCCATTGCAGAAAACCGTTCTGAACACAAGCTAAACACAAACCACTGGCTTCTCATTCTGAAACAGATCTAATGGCAACAGCCCAAAGCATAGTTGACTCTGGACACAAATTATAACTCCACCCTAGTCAACTTCAGCTCTTGGGGACTTGTTAGCTCTTACATATATGGTAGTTACTGGAGAAATACCCAGTTAACATAGCTACATCTACGCTGCTAAAGGCCACCCACCCTAGGAGATGCTTGCCCTGATTTCCAAGCCAAGTCATGGCCTCATGCTTGCTCTGGGCATCCTCTGATTTTGCCACAGAGCTCTCATGGCCCTGAGATGCAACTCTTCCTGATATTTCTTTCTTTCTGAATTCAGTGTTTGTTAAAAGATGTGTGCTGCAGCCCCACCTGTTTTTAAGTGGGTACATGCCAAAAAGGTTGGTGGAGGTCTTGCATTCTCCAGTTCCAGTTCTGATGGCCTAGATAGTGACTCACCTCACAAGTTTCAGATCAGCTTCTTTTGAGGATAGGATGTGCAATACAGGTCCCACAGCTGTGCAGAAGATGAGAGTCTGTTATGCTTCCAAGACAGGTCTTAATTACTAAGTGCAAATTGTTATTTGGTGTTAAAGTGCTGGGAGAAGATAAATGGAAGCAGAGGAAATATTCAGTAACTGCTGAAAAGGACCTACAACACACAGACACAAGGAGGTACCTCATTAATTACTTGCTTTAGTAATGGGCTGAGAAGACAGTGGCAATAGAATTACTTTGGTTTGCAGCTGGGGGTTCTGTTTTAACTGAGATATGTGTTTCCTCTTTATACCTTAATGTTTTTTGATGCGTTTCTTTTTGGTGTGGGAATTGATTGCCTGTAATTTACCTAGAGCCTGTACTTCCATCCACATGTCAATCATTCTTGTTTCATAGTGTCTCAAAGACAGCAACAGAAATAAGGACTACTAAGGACAGATCAATCCTTTCAGCATAGGCTGCACTATTCAGGACTACAGCTGTTAAATGCCAGCACAAGTAGGTATGTGATATTCAGCATTTGAATTCCACCAAAAAAAAGTACACTGAAGTAGCAGTAGCTGTCGCTGGACTGAATTCCAGAAAAAATCTCTCATTGTAGGGACTGGCTTTATCATTCTGTTTCATTTATCCAGTATTTTCTATTGCAAATCTTGAAGAAATCTCACAGAAAAAAATAATAGAAATTAGTGAGGGACTAAGTTACTAAGAACTAGTAAACCAGTATCTTTTCCACAGACAAAGCATAGCTACTTCAGACTGGCAAGGGGCCCTAACTTGTGGTACTACCTCCTAACGCCAGTCAAAATGCATGACCAGAGCTGTCAGGTGGTGCCTTATGAGAGCAAGACAGCAATGAAGTTTGAACTCAGGTCTGAGTTTCCCAAAATTTGAAAGATCCTATGGGCCCAGGGACTTGTTTCAGAACTGCTCCTTGTTAAATGGGCTTTATTAGTTTCTTAAAAAGAGCTTAGCCCTAAGAATTACCCACATCCATAGCTGTTTGCAAGGGAGTGAGGGAGCATCAGCAGTTGCAGCCAGTCTTGAGAAGACACGGAATGCAGGTCTGCCTGTGCTGTCCTTGCTCCTTCCCACCTTGTCCCCAAAAATAATGAAACACGGGACAGAGTATTTAGTCACCTCTCCATGGTGCTTTGTCACCACTACCCATGATCTTGGCAGTTTATATTTATCCAGAAAGAGAGGAGGCGAAACACCAACAACAAAAAAAACCTCAAAACCAGAAGGAAAGATGGAGGAGTAGATGAGAAACTAACAATTTCTAAAGCTGTAAAACCTGGCAGGCTTTGGTTTTATGGCATCATGGTGGATGACTGCACAATGAAGAGCTGACTTCTGTTGTTAGCAATACTATCAGCAATTTCCCATCCAGCTGGGAAAGATTTTTTGTTAATACACATCATGATTTTAATAGCATGTGTGTAGGTGGTAAAGAATTGGATTTTTTAAAACTTTATAATCAAGGTGAGAGGAGGCAGGCATCACACATGAGAGAAACATGCAGCGTCAAAATGTTCTCATCTATTATCCCCCAGGTCACGCTGGCAGATCCTTCCCACCTCCCACCTACTGACTGGTCTTGAGGTTGAGAACTGTACCCTGCTCTGAGCACTTGGCTTTTTCAATTTATTTATTTATTGTAAAAACTGAGCTAAAGAAGGAAAAGAAGTACTGCTGAGTATATCTGTTAATCTCTGAGGTTAAAAGTGATTGCTAATAGTTTGTACCCAAGAAATTTCTACATGCAGACCTCTACGTGGACTGTGCCTATGGAAGGAAACCTAAACAGTGTTTGCTTAGTACAAGATGAACAGGAATGTGCAAAAAAAGCAAAACCCATTGAAGACAAGGCAATTAGTAGTTTTATTATTAATACACACAAGTGCAATAGAAAACTGGACCTTTGCACTCTGGTATTTTGGGTTCAAAGCACAGCCTGCTTCATCTCCAAAAGAATGTTTTCACTCTACCCTAATGACAGGGAGCCTGGCTTCAGTGCTGGTTTTTGTTGCACTTTGCCCAGTGGCTGCTGAAAGGGGCTGCCTCCCCTGTCCCAGTCCTGTGCTGCTGTGACTTTTCTTGCATTAGCTCTGAGCTCTAGAAGTTCTGCAACTGTGGGGTGAGCTGAGTGAACAAGCTGATCTGTCAGAAAACTGCCACAGCCAAAAAGCAAACAGTTTCAGCATGTTGAACTGACTTACACTTGTGACTTTGCAAGATCTGATACAAGGGATGGAGTACAAGGCAAGGTCGAGATGGCTGGTGTAATGTCAGATTAAGTCAGGCCAGGACTGCCCTAACATCATCAACATAAAGCCCAACTGAGTGGTCACACATGACTCAACTTAGAGACACTCAGAGCAGTAGTCTTGTTTCGCTTGTTCATTCATTTATTGATTGAAAACTCTGCTGGTTGGCCTAGTGCCACTCCCATAAATAACATAAAGACAGCCCTGTGCTAAATTTGCTGGCCCACAGATGTGCTAAGGACTCCCCTGCACTCACCACGGGGAAGGACAGAAAGCCACTCATCCTGCTGACTATCCACTGCATGTCTTCAAATACAGCACGATATATGCTGTCTCCAAGGATGGCATGGCATCCTGGTTTCTGTACTTCTGTACTTCAGCCATGTTTGGTTAGGATGACATAAACTTTCTAACTCCTCCAATGCGGCTTTTACATGTGAAATGTTTTGTAGTGGTTCCACAGCCTTGGCCCTGGAACTTTTTTTCCCTCTGCAGGCTCCCTGGGGGTAATTTCATCCACAAACACAGATTCAACAACCATCACTATACTGACAAACACAGTACTGACTGGTGTCAGTCTCCTGTCCAAACTAACATCTCAGCTTTTGGCTGACTTTGGCTAGCTAGCTGTCAACTCAAATTCAGTGTAGCCAAAACAGGAAACTGATTTTGTTTTTCCCCTTCTTCCCTCCTCTATCCCTCCCTCTTCTCTTCCCAAATGCCCTCCTCCTAATAACAGTATCTATTTTGAATCAGCTTTCTCCCAGGTCTCTCACCTCAGTTATATTTAAATCTTGCTGGCTCCCATTGTATATTATTCTAAAATCCAGCCTGTCCTTTCCACTGACCCAGCTACATCTCTCATATGCTGTCAGTATATCAGCTCCTGCTTATAATAAGGCAGTGAGAGCAGAGGTTTTACTATGTTATTACCACACTAATATCTGTCTACTTACCAGCCAGAGCAGGTTGCATGGCAAAAGAAGAAAGTGAGGCCCAAACAAGATGTTTCAAAACTGTCTGTGATGCAGCCAGAAAGAAACACAAGAGCCTCTTGCTTCATGAATTCTGTGAGTTACACCAGGCATAAACTGAGACTAGGTATGTTTTCATACTTTATATTGTCAAAGCTTATTTAAAAGTAATACGAATAGTATTTTTATCTCGGCATGATAGCAAGGGGTTGTAAATATGGTGGTTTGTACTCAAAAGTTATTTTAATGTAGTATCAGAAAGACTGTGATATCGGCCTTACTTATCTCCTGGTATTTTATGTGTAACTGTTCCTAGAAGATGAAAAAACTTCAAATGCAAGTTGAGGTCTGTCACAGGCTGGCGCGGCAACAGACATCTCATTAATACGGGTGGTGGGAGGGGGGTCTGTCTCCCACAAGGTCATAGAATCATAGAATGGTTTGGGTTGGAAGGGACCTTAAAAATCTTCTAGTTCTGTTTTGCCAATTACCCAGCCCAGCACAGAAAACGCCACCACCACCAGGAGGCAGATGCATAAGCAGATATAGATTTTATTATCTATCCCCATGGGGTGCAGAAATGACACTACATGGCTGGCAACAGAAGACAGAAACCCACTCACCGTGGGTGATACAACAAAAGGAAAAATGAACTTAACTACAAACTCAATAATAGAAGGGAAAAGGAACCAGGCGATCACCTCAACAATCGAGGGGGAGACTAACCATACCCCATATATCACCACAGCCATGCACAAAACCACCCTGGGAAATACCCGAGAGGTGTACCAGCAGTACCTGATACGTTCCACAAAGGTACATGGCCAAACTACAACAGACACCAAAAGGATAAGCAATCAGATCCATTACCAGTATTACCCTTGTCCCGTCCAGTATACTTGTTCTGTCCTGCCATTGCTGGGGAATCCTGGTTTCAGCGAGCAGTCGGGGGGTCCTTGGGGGGAAAACCCTGCGTGGTGTGCCCACCCGCAGGTTGGCTTCTCCCAAGTTCGCTATAAAAAGGGCCAGCTTTTATGCTGTTGGATAAACAATTCAGGTTGCATAGGCAATCCTCAAAAATAACTTCAAAAGCGGGACACCTGCTATTTTTCCTCCTTATTGGGTTCTGTCCAAGGTCGGCCAAGCCTGGGAAGAAACTCAAAGAGGAGGAGGCACCTCTATCTGCTTCGATCTGTTCTCACAGCTAATCAACTAATTTCCCAGCAGAGAAAAATCCTCATACTGTCTGGTTGTGAGATTCATCCATATGTCAACTTTAATTCAGGGCCTATTGCTCAGGCCCTAGCACTTCAAGTTCCAACTGCCCTGCCATGGCAGGGACACCTCCTACTAGACTAGGTTGCCCAAAGCCCCAAAGTGAACTTAATTCAGCTACCTTTCCTGAGGTAAAAGAGCATCTGAATAAAAGATAATGACTCCTCTCTTCCAGAAATGATTTTGTGAGGTAGGATTCTCCAAGAGCTCAGCAAACAGTCTTGGGGGATTTCTTTGCTGGATGAGTCTAACGTGGAGGCTGTGTGAGCAAATGCCTTAGAGGAAGTTAGAACAGAATAGCTGCTTAAGAAGATTAATGACTGGATTCCTTAAAAGCTACTTATGGGAGAGGTGATCTCTTACATGTGAGCCAAAGACAATTAATTAAAATGGATCAATTAGCCTGTCAAATACAACATGTATCCAGAGTTCAAGCTTTTATGTATTCACACCAGAAATTGTAAAATAAAGGCATGGAGAAGACCTATTTGAATCATATAAGGCAGATGAAGAATATGAGATAGTGAAGAGGTAGGATACTTCCTTTAGCTTCCATGAGTCCCACACTCATTAATAAGTAAATGCTGACGTATTGGGTCCTGTCATGGGTGTACCTCACAGCAATTGCCTGCATCTGCAGTGTCCTTTAGTGTAACATAGTCAAAACAAACTACCGAGAGAAAATTTTGCAACCTAACACTGGAGCAAAACCATTTCTTGAGTGGAGTCAAATCCCAACTATGTGAGCAAAGAGGGAATACTAAGGAACTACAGTCCTTTTTTCTTCTAAATAAATACAGTAGCATCAGTAGATCAGAAGAGAAAAACCTTAAAACACTGAGATTTTTGTCTTAAGGGTGCAGCACAGATTGAATTTTAGCACAAATCGCCTGGAAGGAAAACACAAACCCACCTTGATAGAATCAGTTTTGGTGAGCCTAAACTAAATGCAGTGATCAAAATACTAAGTCAGTCAGTTATGTGATATACTTTAAGGAATAGACTGATAAGAACTAGAAATGTTCTTTGTTCTGTCAGTCACTCAAAATGCATTTCCTTCCAAATGTGTCTAGAATCTGCACAAGCATCAATGTATGTAAATTCAGAGATGAAAGCAATAATTCATACTGGTAAGAAAGCATAATGCATTTCTAGTATGACTGCCAATCATCCTCCATAGGTTATATTGCTGAGCAATGAATAGGAAGCGTACGTGCAACTGATCAAAACCAAACATTTCAGAAGGCACACAATCCGTAAAATGTCTGGGGATCTTAATGTTTAAAATGAGTGAAGACTTTGGGTTTACAGCTTGTCTGTAAGCACATGGCAGACGCGAAGCCAGACTGGGATGTTGCTGTGTTCATGGTAGCCAAGAATGGAAAGTTTAGACATGCTTCCCCCTGGTTTTTCAAGAAATGCTGGGCTTATAAGGAAAAGGTCAGAATCTGTACTGTCTGGGGGACAAGAGGAAGGAGCCTGTGATGAATCACCCAAATTCCTACAGTCCAGGCACAAGTATGCAAACTTAAATACCAAATAAATTAGTACTTCTATCTGTTCTACCTATTCACCTTCAAACCTGCTAGCAGATGAAAAAAATGACTAAAATATGTGATGAATGAAACGCAGCATATTTAGGTTTGGGAGCATGTTAATTAATAACTGTCAGATTCTTACTGTTATCCTTTAGACCAGGATTTATAGTTTGGTTTGCTTTACAAAAATGGGAAAATAATTCTCAAAAATACAGAAAATTGAATTCTACTTGGAAGAAACTATCAAAATGCTCCATATGGTTTATGCATTTGAACACTTTTCTAATACTTCAGCCAAAGAGTAAATGTGCTTTTCCTTGTGGGTAGAGATGAACATGATGTGACATACATGAGTGGGTTATGCAATTATTTGCTAGTCACTTAGTAGAACAATAGAGAGAAAGATTTTTAAATTATTTTCCTGGATTTGGGCAATAAAGCATAGCTTTATGACACAGATGGGGTAAGCAAGCACATCAATCTGGTGTATTCTACCTAGTCAGTCAGTTCTGACTTCAGTCAGAAGTCAAGGAGTTTGCCTGAGAGAGACTTGAATTTGCAATGTGGGAGCATGGTCTCTACCAGATATTTCAGAAAATTCTGCCTGCAGATTCTTGGGAAACTGATTTGGTTCCATGATCATCACACAAAGTTTGAGACGTAGGACAGCCATGTTTAATTCTCCACTGACAAAGGCATCAAACTGGCCAAGGTTACAATAGACTTTCACTGGTAGGCTGGCCAATATTAAGCTCTCCCTCACACAGACTTGCTAACTATAATCCCCCAGCCCAACCAAGTGGCCATAGCTCCTGCTCAAGCTTGAGAAACTTTTTCACATCAGCTTCAGAGGTGGACATTGGTGGCCACCTTGTCCCCTTCCTGCCAAGAGGCAGAACTCTTCAGTTCTGCAGGGCAGTTACATCTCCCAGGACCTGTGCCACAGACTACTGCTTCTGCTCTCTGGGCTCTGTTTCTCACTTCTGTCACTTAGATTGAGAGGCCCTTGTGCTCATTCCTAACTGTCAGTTCAAACAGGACCTTCCTCCTATTCAGATTCAGTCCTCCAGTAGAACCAATGGACCACGTTTCTCTCAATTATGTGGTCTAGGGATACACTGTGTATATGATAGGCTGGTCAGACACTAGGGGAACAGAAACAATATCATCACCATAAGCAGGTGAGGGGAGGAGAACCGATATCCTTTCCTATAGCAGAAATGAAAAGACTCGCTCAGTAAGAAGAAATGGAAACAGCCACCAGCGTGATAAGACAATGAATCAGGGCACCTTAAAATAAAAATTCTCTTGCTATCTTTTGCTTGAGATGCTTTATTGTGCAGTACAGTGGAACAGGGAGCCTGGCACAACTGAGCTGCAGACTGTCCCTCAAAACTTAATAAACCTGAGTTCTCTATTGTTCTTTTAATGAAAGAAGTGAAGCTGGAGTTGAATAGACCTGAGTCATTGGCAAATCCTTTGTAAAGAACAGGAGTGGAGGTCAGTGACAAATATATTCAACTAGTTTGAGTCAATGGGAAGACTGAGTATGTGAGGTTTAGAAGATGGCTCCCATACAAATAAAATGTAAGCAGCATTTAAAAAAAAGAGTTGATATTTTCAAAGCAAACATTTCCTATTTTAATTTACATTTAGACATTTATTACAACATATTTACACATATTTTGACACTGTTTTGTGCTTCTGAACTGGAAAACAAGTTATTACTGTCACCCTAAATAAAACACAGTGATTATATACTGAAGAGTTAAGCTCAAACCTGGCCTGAGGTGGATAGTGGGCATTCTCATTTCCTTCAGCACTTGAAGAAATGGCCATTTGTAGGATTACACATAGCACACAAATTGCAGAGGGACAGGCTTTGTGTTCAGCATTGTGTTGCACTAACTTCTTAGCTGGAAAAGCACTCTGCAAATATCTACTACCTGAAGGATGCGGATGGAACACCAAGGATTCAAAGCCCCTGAGACAACTCAATCTAATCCAATCCAATTCAGGTACTACCTAACAAATTCCTATACGATATATCATACCGGCACAACGAAAATCCATGGCTGAGAGACAGAACAAGGGCTGAGGAATAATACAGCTGTCATTCCTGGCAGGAAGAAACATTTTTTTGACTTCTAGGACTGATCGGATTTTCACTGCTAACATTTCTGCCAGACTTCCTTTCAATGAAGCATTGAGACTAGGATGGAATATTTTGCAGGACACTTGCAGAGGAGACAGAATGATCCAATCTGCCTTCAATTTGTTCTTAAATTAAGATTAAAGGGGAAAAAAAGCACGATGGAGGGAGGGGGAAAGGAAGGCATAAAAGCTGTTGCAGTGATCATTTACCCATGGACTAGCTCAGCCTGATGTAATCCTTAGAGAGCTGATTAGGTGGTTTGCAGTCCTCCTGCGATGAAGGACCAAGGCATGGCTGTGGTCAGGATGTGGCCCAGATTTGGGGGATGATTTCAGGGGTGATACTATAGACTATTTGCTAGCTTTTCTTCACAGACTTCATAAAAGGGTGGAAAGTCAGACTGCAGGTAGCATTTCTTCCCTGGAGTCTTCTGATGAGGCTGTTTATTATGAGGTATTGCTTAGTCTAGAAGAGACAAGCATATTGGTCTTGCAGTTCAATAGTAACGTATTTACAGAACATCTCAATTGTTAAAAATGAAAGATGCAGACATGAAACTGAATGCTCTTAATGACAGAAGGGTAGAAATACTGGAACGTGGGCTCCATTTTCACTTTGCTCTTCTCCTTTTCTCTGCCTTCATCTTTCCAACTCTTATTTTATGCAAATATCTATACTAAATTTAAGGCCATCTATATGAAATACCAGCTACCTGCTTTTGGACCAAGGTTATAGCAGGTCTAGACTTTTCTGTGACGATTTTTTTGCACAGAGACCAAGGATGTGATATCTGATGTTTTGTGAACTGACACATTATATTTTTGGTTCCTATGATTCATTAAACCAGTTTGAGTGAATGAATGACCTTTTTACCCTATAATTTAAACTGAAGGATATTGAAGGGCAGCTGAAATTTTCCCCAGCTAAAAGGAAGTCTCTTTTCTGTGAGTATTGGAAGAAACCCCCCCAAAATGCAAACTGTGCTGATGGCCTTTCCATAAAGCAAATGTAGTCTCATTAAGTGTGGAATTTTTTTTTCTTTCTAACTCCTTATGCTCTTATTTTATAGTCTCCTGCAAGTGGAATATGAATTCAAATACTATCTTTCAAACTTGCAAGACTGTGTGGGTTTGAAAGCAACCAAGACAAGTAGCCCAGTCCTAATTGAGAGCTTTGTTAGTGCAGAATCCAGTAAAATGAACTAACAATTTGGAATACATTACCTGTCACTTCAAATGCCAGTGATAATTTGCAAAACACTCAGAGCAATAATGGGAAAAGGTAGAAAACGTCAAACTTGTATCAAAGCTGACAATAAAAAGAATATTCATTGTGAATTACAGTCTTCCTGATTTGCTAAAGTTCTTACTGATTCTGTTTTAATAAAGGATCTTCTTCTCTCAAGGGATTTAGATACAGTATATTATCTAACTCAATGCTCAACTAATGCTTTGTGTTCCTTATCTGAAAGCTTATCCTTGACGACTTCCATCTGTGGTCTCTTGCTAGTGTGTTTGGGAGGGTGATTGGTCAGTTTGGTGATCCGGCTATATAATACTTGGATAGTACACATTTGGTCAAGGACCACTAGCCTTTCCTTCTATTGAAAGAAAGATTTTTAAGGACAGCTTTCAAAAAAAACCCCACAGATATAAAAATGGGATAGCCACTATTGAAAGGCTAGTGGCTATCCCATTTTCATAGCTGTGGTTTTTTTGGAAAGCTGTTCTTAAATAACTAATAACAACTGACTTTGAAAAGGCATCATGATGTTCCTGCTGTTTTGCAGCTACCAGAGAAGATGAAAATGTTCAAAATGGAAAAAGCATCACGGAAAATATTTTGAAAAAAAATCAGAAAAGGTATATACACATCAGAAGTCAGACATAGGCTTGGTGGAAGTAAAAACTTCAGGGCAAGAAAAAAACAAGTCTGCTTTCTGACAATTTGTGCCAGTTACTAAAAATGTTTTAATGAACCATTACACCTTTAGATACATCAGATGCGCACAAGCTGGATTGCAAACCCAGGTTGTTAGAAGTTCAAATAGCCTGGCCCACAGCAGGACTTGGGAAAGCCAGACAATTTTGTCTAATCCTTACTGAAAGGGTAAGGAGAGGAAATAGGTAGCTAGGCAGTGACAGACAGTGATAAAATGAAGTATTTAAGAAAAGGGCTTAAGAGGAAGAACTACAAAACTGTGCATGGAATACAATGCAAGCTGACTGCAGAGCAAAGACCAAAAGTCAGCCTGAGAATCACAATAAAGGCTGATAAGAAATCTGTGGCAAGGCGGTACACGGCATATATTAACTATCCTAGTATTTACCCAGCTTCTTAGTCCAGTTTTGCATCCCACTCAAGGCCCCACATTGTCATGGCCAGAACTCAAGTTATCTTGATTAGACATCCCAGAGTTTTGTATATTTGCTATAGTAAAGATACAGCCAGTAACAGTTATGCAGATAATTACTGAAGCTTTAACTCTTCTATGGCTTCTGTTACAGCCTGTACCCCACAATCTGTTAAAAAAAGACCCCTGCTTCCAGAGCCACCAAATCTAGGTTGAGTCCCACCTTAGCTTTGGGGGAACCCTCTGCAAGAAATACATTGTTCTACTGCAACAGGACAGTCTGTTAAAACTTGTCAAAATTTTATGCCCTCGACTGCTGTTTAGGTGGCTTGTGATAGCTCTTCGCTGAGATATGCAGCCCTTCCTGGGTAGGGCATGTATTTAGAATATAACCCCATAGGCCGCCATCGCAATGAAGTCATATTGTGTGGCTAGGCTGAACTAAGTCTGACAAAATGGAGACTATCCTCCTCTTCTGTCCAGGCCTATAGCTCTGCCTTTCTTGCACTGGCTCTGGTGCTTGTCTGACCCTGTGCAGAGCTAATCCAGCTCATTAAACCAAAAGAAAATTACTGACTTTCCTAGGAAATTAATTTCTTGCTGAAGGGGCAAAAACCCCCAAGGGCTCAAGTGGATGCAGGACCTTCCCTTTCAACAGCAATGAGAACAGACAACCTCATGCTGTAACAGACAACTCTATCCATGGGACAATTTACGCCTGTACTTGTCCTACTGTGCAAAATGGACTTCCTATTACAAAATTACATTTTCAGTTTTGTACAGACACATCCTACCTTATCACAGCTTCTTCATAATGAAATCTGGTCTCTGAGCATGTCTAAAAGATCTAATTTTTTATGGTAAATATGTCTATCCTGTATTTGTGAAAGAAAAATAAAGGATAATGTATTAATATTACATGAGGATGATGAGTTATTTTTCTCCCCATTTACACCTATGGAGGATGAAATTGGCACTGCAGTTTTTCAATCAGCAGTCTCTGGAGCACCTGAGTATCCAAAGATCCTAAAATATCATGAAATTTCCAGCCCCCTAATGTTAATGTTTAACAGCTCTCTGTAAAGCTCCAAATTTGAAGGGCCAAAGGAAACCTCATGCTATTCCAAGAATCAAGCAGAACGACCAAGGTAATAATAGACTTGGCTTCTTAAGTAATCCTAGAGAAAACAGTGAGGTTATGCGAATTAAAGCAGTCATGCTATGTGTGATTCAATCAACAAGGAGTTAAAGGGTGGGAATATAATGCAAGCAAGTCCACATGGCTTTATGGAAACAAGTCTTGACAAGCAGGCCTGACTTCACTTTTTGATGAGATTACAGGTTTGTTTGATCAAGGTAACCACATGGATGTGATAGACTTGGACTTTCCTAATGAATTTGATTTAGTACTGCTTGACATTTTGATTAAAACATTAGCATTATGTAGCCTTAATAAAACACATTAAATAGATTAAGATCTGGCTAATTGATAGAGTTCAGCAAGCTGTTCTAACCAGATACTCAGCACTGACTAGGGATATTTTTAGTGGGGCTCTGCAGGCAGGAACACTTTGCTTGCTGCCATTTGATGTTCTGGAATTACACAGAAACATGGATAATACTGGCAAATGTCCCAAAGTCTAATGAGGAATGGACAGCTATGGAAAGTCACAGTTTTGCCTGCATTGGCATAAATGTGTTTCCGGTATTTCATTATGTCCTGTCTCTTCAGTTCTGCACAAGCACAGAAGTTCTCTTGCACGCTATAGTTGCAAGGCTGTGGTCTAGTCAGCTGCTGATGGGCACACAAAGATTTCTCTCAAGAGTCATTTATTTTAACTATTAACTCTTGTATTAGCAAAAGGAGTAGTATGAATCATTTGAAAAGTGTAAACTGCGAAACCACCACTAACTGCACACTTCTACATGTCTTATCTAAACTACCAACAATATAAGCCTGAGTTTAAAATATGTGTGCAGCTTTACAAAGTGATGAAACTCTAGCCCATTGGCTGAAGCAGAATTTGCTATCAAAAATAAACCAAGAAAGCCAGATAAGATAAGCAAAAAAACCTAAAAGAGAGCTGACCAGAACATTAATGATCATTCACATACAAAGCATATACAATCTCTGCTACTATCACTTTCTGGTCAGCTGGTCTAAGCACATCTTTCCTGATTCTCCATTTTCTTGGTCAGCTCTAAAACCAGACTGAGATTAGATAACGCTGAATTAATATTAGTCTTCTTTGCTAGGTTTCATTCTGACCATTTTTTTTTATATTACCACATGTAGTCACAAGCTTCCCTAAGCAAAGATCAAACTAAGAGTTCACAGTAGTTTTGGTGGTGTAGAGTGTTAAAGATGCTCTCTTTCTCAGCAAAATCTTGCTAGAAAACTGTTTCCCTTTTAACATTCGGGTTCTGTTTGACCTTGCAGAACAAGATGACTGACAAATGTAAAAGATACTATCCAGAAGAAAACACTGAAGAATATACTCTCTCCTCTTACTGGCTAAAATACAGATTCAGATACATATATCCTACAATGCATTGGGATGTCTTATTTCATTTGTTATATATAAATTTAACATCTAAAACCTTTCCACATTTTCATCCTTTTACAACCTTATTATTAAAACTCTTGCTGTCAAAACTGTGCAACCACAGAAGTGTCCTACTAGGTATCAATACTGTCTAAACACAGTGCCAAATTGTTCTTTCCTCTTTTTTTCCTTTTTTTTTCTTTTTAACAACAAAACTCCTCACCAGCTAGGTCACCCAACAGGACTCTTATCTGTGCATGCCATCACTAGTACTGCATTTTCATATGTCCTACACTGTCCTGTCTCCCTCTGCACCACCCCACAACTCTCATTTCCATTACTCTGTCTCTGCTTCTGGATTTGTGTCCAGCTTAGAGGAAAAATTTTCAAAAGGGACTTACATGCCTTACATACACAAGTAGTGAACCAAAGTAGTTTTTCTCATTTGTTGTTTTTAAATAGGACTGCTAAATGTTTTGTTGGGCAGCATCTGTTTTTGTGGCTTTTTCTTCCTACAAGTCTTTTTTTCTAACAGCACACTGGCAGTGTGAGGATCCTTGTCCTTTGGATACTGAGAGGTAATATCTAATCACCAATACCCAGCTCTTCATACTGATTCTCTGAAAGACAAAAGTTGTTGATATTCCAAAAATGTCTGCATGTTATTCCACTTCCAAATGCTTTTATCATTCATCTAATTTTGGTCCTTCCTTTTTCTTCACTTATAGCTATCTTATCTCTGTCCTTCCTAGAACTGTGGAACCGTTACATTATCAGATTTTCTTGCTCTAGCACACCCTGACTCCCAGTCTATTCTCTTTTTTGCAAGTCTGTCCGTGACATTGTCTTAATCCTAATTATTTAATGTTTAACCTTATCTTTCCCTTTCCTGCTTACAATTCATGTTGTTATCTTTCTTTTGGGTTTTGTTATCTTTCTTTATTCACCTGCATTGCCTGCAGTGAACGTAGCATCAGTAGGACTTGAGATTCTTCAGATAGCTTCAATTGGGTTTTGACTTTTCCTTATTCTCCAAAACCCTGCACTTAAAGCTTTACAGATTTACTTACTCAGTTCCATCCTCATTTGCATTTCTGCCTATTAGCCATAGTCCTCATATATTTTGTTTGCCATACAAATTTCTGTTCCCTTTTTTCTGGCTACAGAAATCTCTCAATCTTTCCAGTTTCATCAGCAACGTATCCTTTATTTTTCATGAGGACCTAAGTGAAGCTACAGTTATTCTTTGAACTTCAACGGAATCTTTTTATCGTCCAGATGGGGAGGACCTGTGAACACGCAGGGATGACCTGAAGTGGGGGAAAAAAAAAATGTATGGAGCTCAGTGTAAGAAGCCAAAATAAATACTGTTACTTTGCTTCACAGAACTTAAGATTTACAAAGAACAGAATAGGTATTAGGAGCAGGTATCAGAACTATGCTAAGCACTCCTGAAGAATCTGCAAAATGAAGGGACCAATGTGCATTGCTTCTCTGGTTTTATTATACAAGAAGAGGTGTTCTATTTCAGTACCGTTCAGAACACGTTTATTCCTCACACCATTTTATTCAGTTGCAATCTTCCAGCCACGCTGACAGCTCTGTGCAATGAGTCACTTTTAATAGCTACCTCATTTGTTTCTGACCTGAATAACCTTTTTATAGACTCTTGGTGTACAGTGTAATGCCTCTTGTGCTGCATCGCTCTTCAGAGGCCAGAAAGCCACCCCACGCAACTTCCACGGCTTTGGAGTACGCCTCGGAGGATCACCCGGCCACCAGCACGCCGGGAAGGGCAGCCGCGGGGCACTGGACTCCCCTCGGGAAGAAAAAGGGGACAGGCACCCGAGGTGCCAGGCAGCAGACGGGCCGGGCACCGACCTGCACAGCCCGCTCTGGCAGGGCATGGAGGCCCTTGCTCGGGGCCTCGCTCTGACACGGCCGGGACCGTCACCTCCCGTGACGTTTTGGGTGTTTGTCCTTCCGCTCGCCGCCGAGGCTGAGAACCCAGCTTCAGCTCTCTGCCCGCTAAAGCGGGCTCTGAAGTCCCCCTGCAGGCCCCACTCGCCCCGCCGGCCCTCAGGCCTGAGCGCCGGTGAGCCCCTCGCTCTCCGACCGGCCGCAGGGCTCCGCAGGCCGGGCCCGGTCCCGGTCCCG
>VZZY01024892.1:473876-484686 GCA_013400335.1 Eurystomus gularis | reverse complement strand
TGCTGTGCTACTTCTCCAGCAAACGTCAGGGTGGTTAACAGCCCGCGCTATGGGCTGCATACGGGGAAGGCACAGAGGGAACGGAACCCTCCCGTTGGCCTGCAGAGCTACAGTAGAGCCATCCATGGCTACCACTGCAGTAGCTCACCACAGCTACCGAGCGCTGCCCCTCCTGGGGAGATAAAGGGAGGGAACAGTGTCTGACTGGTGGGGCTGATCCATCAGCTCCACCACACCAAGGGGAACTCAAAACCCAGAGCAGGTCTTCCAAATCCTGACTCCGAGCACAGCTGCTCCGATCCTCCTCCATCCTTAAGCTACAAATATACTTACCTTAAGAAGTGGTTTCTCTTTGCAGACGCAAAGAGTAGGATTTTCCCCACATAATTCAGTTGATCATGATGACATCAAGGGGTTTTAAAACACACAACATCTTTGTGACCTGTACAAATCTGTGAACATGCATTTTGTTAGAGAACATGTGCACAGGTTTACGTCCAGGTTGCACACAGTTAATAGAGAGAAATAAACTTTGTTGCAGTCATCTGTTGAGGAAATCTTTCATTTTTATTATGGAAATCTTTCATTTTTATTAATGAGAAAAGTGAGGGGAAAAGTCTCAGTGCTAAATGAGCAGTGCTGCCATTTTAGATTAAGAGAAGAAGAAAACTTCTCTCATCACTTGGTAAGTTTGAGTTCCTATGTTGCTGTTTTAATCTCAGCAAAGCTGCAGAAGATCAAGTTTTAGGGGTTTCTTACGGAAGCTAAGGCAGACAAGCGTTTAAATAAGATGTTTACCTTGGAAATGAACCAAAAGTACCGTTTTAGAGATGAATGTAAGAGGCAATGTCAAATGGTCCACTAAGACATGTCCTGGTGCACACAATGCAGTGTAAGACAGTATATATACAGTGTTGTTAAGAAGTCAGCATTAGGTAACATCAGAAGAGATTGCCGCTCTACTTCCAATTTGGTTTGAACTGACTGCTTGCATGCATACTCAATGCATTTGTCCAAGTTAAAATAAGCTGAAGATCACCCAAGTTCAGTGTCAGAGAAAAGGCAAAGTGACATCACACTGTTTCACAAGTAAGGTATCTAAAAAATTTATTCTGCCCACAGAAGGAATATTTCCACACATAGGAAGTTAATTCCTAAGGTAAGCTTTAGTCCTCTGCTTCCCTCAGGCCATTGGGAAATATACGGAAAGCGCATCCCTATTTTCCTGATGTTATCAAGAGAAAGGATTTGTATTCTGACAATGTTCTTTTCTTCTGTCTCAGCAGATATGGCTGAGAAAGATCAGCAAGAGATGTTCGCTCTTATCCTTAACAACAGAAATCTGAGCAAGCCAAAGCAAAGCAAAGAATATTTGCCACTACAGAATATTAAAGGTGAATTGCAAGCTGGAAGAAAAAGTGGTATTTAAGTCAGGAGTTATGTGCTAGTAATTCCCTTACTCAGGTCATCAGTCTCATTCAGGTCAGAGACATTACTGTTGGCAATCAGCACAGAAGCCTTTGTTAACTCCAACTTCTTTGCTGTTTTGTCATTCACCTTTAAGCAGCGCAGAAGGGCAAGGGTCAGAATGACTTTTCAACGTGAAAGAACACAGTTGTTAAAGAGAACTAGCAAAAGCATTGGTATCCTACAGAACAACTTTCCACAATCCCTTCAGCTGCTGCTGGGCCATTGACAAGTTGGACAACAGGCTCCAAATTAGTAGCTAATCTTTCACTGCTTCAGAGCAGCTGTCCTGAAAACACAGAAAGTCTCAAAGGAGACACAATCCCACTTTCCTCCACCCACATGATGCTGCATCTTAATGGATTAAGTATTGTCTTGAAATTTCAGCTCGCACAGTGATTCATTTCACCACCTGAAGCAGAGACTTCTTGCTGAATTACTAAGTCCAAAAGAAAAACACCAGGAATACAACCTCCTTACCATTCTATTAATAAACACCTCTTCCCTCAGGTCACGTTGCTCTATTTTTTGCTAAAATCCTTTTCAGTTCTCCTTTAAATATTTATGTTCTTAAGCCTTACTCTCCTTTCTTATGTCATTTCCATGAGAAGTTGTAAACGGGGTCTTTAGGGATCCCCCCTCAACCCAAGGAAAGCAGGCCTTTCACACAAATCAGAAGTACCCGTCACTGCTGGTCTCCAGTTTACAAAAGCCATCTGGTTTTGCCAGACCCACATCACAGCCACCAAATCAGCTCTACCTAAAAGCCCCCAGTCACCCTGTGCAACTCCATTCTTGTTGACAGCCACCAACTTTAACACTGGATTACACTCACCCTCCCTCCTTTCAGCTGGAGGAACCTTCCAGAATTGAAATGATCATCTTTGAAAAGCAACCTTTTCACATTGTGGCCCACACCACCAACTCCAACATTGTGGTTGGCCAATTAAGCACCCCTGGCTTCACGAAGAGGACAGATTTTTGAACCGTTGCAGAAAGAAACTAGTACCAGACTACTCAGAACAACAGTCCTACCCTAAATCTTTGATCCATACGCAGCACAGGAGAATTCAACTGTCAAGAGTACAGAAACCCAAATGAATCCTTCCAAACCAAAAAAGGACAAGAAGGTCTACTTCCTAAGGGGCATACATTAGATACTTACAGGTCCCATAATTGTTGCTTGCCAATGAAACACTGAAAGTCAAAAAGATACAATAATTAGAGATTTTCCAAGCTTTTTAGTAACAAAAAAAAGAGCAATTGTGGCAATGTACAACGAAGAGCTTACGGTCATCTCCAACAGGTCCGGCAGAGCAGTGGGCCGGTGGGTCTCGCTGCAGATCACTTAGTTCCTGTAAGAGACAGATATTTGAAAGACTTGAAAATACACGCTACTCAGCAGCATCGCTTCAATACTGAGAACACAAACAGTTTTTTATTAGACAGACTTGTGGTATTTTTAAACAAATCAACACCTGAAATGCCCACTAATACTCAAGTGGGCCAAGATGACTACTGCCATACAGGTCTGCAGCTAAACATTGTGCTGTAAATTAATGTCTGAAAGTATTTAAGAATTATAGCTAAGTTCATAACACACTGGATATACTGAAGTAGATGAAGAAAATTAAGAGGTTCTGAATTTGTCTTTAACCTCACTGCTTAATTTAGAAATTTGTGCTTATCTGTTCATTCTGCTTTTGACTTTACAAAAGCTTCTTATATTGCCCTAATCAAGGTACACTAGCTGAGTTAAACTAGCTTGTAAAATGCTTGCAGTCTGCCTAGAGATGATATATGGACATAACACAAAGGTTCCTAAGTAAACTAGAAATTAAAGGGAAAATATCAGCTCTACACCGTATTTAACATACCTTGCTTTAATTCCCTGTGCTTTTTGGTTTTCCAAGTGACTACTAAAAAAGCTCCCAAGAAAGCTGAAATTTAACGGAAGCATTCTGAGAAGCTTTTGCAGGTCAACTGATTTATTTCACTTACAGAAGTCCACACAGTACCAAATAATTTCAAATTATTATTTAATTATACAAAACCAGCTCAGTTTTCCATCTGATTTATCATCACTATATCACACAAAACAAGAAAGGTATTAACGTTGGTTCATTTTCCTCGTTTAATTCAATATACGACTTTTGATGTCTGAAGTTTTACTGTACTAATAACAACTTTCCCAATTCTAAGCTGATAGGAACTGTGCTGCATTGAGTTTCACAATTACATGTACATATTTCCATTGAAATAAGTCAAAATATGTGTGCTAGACCAGCCACTGTAAGTCACTTAAGTAATTACTCAAAACATACACCTAAGTCAACAACAGACATAAGCTAAACTCAAGGACATATTTGCAGGCCTGCTGAAGTAGAAACAGTGGACACATTTCTACTCAAAAATCATTAGTCAAGACAGCTACTTCTAAAATCATGGTTTAAATGGAACAAAGTAACTGAGGTGTAGATTTTGTGCAAACAGTGGGATCAGACCTTACATACAAGGTGATGGGTTAAACCTCCGCACTTCTCAACTGCTGTGACTTATTTATCCATTCAGGACACGCAGTAAACAACTCCCACTACTCTTCAAGGAACTCAATTTATCATGGACCTGGCTCCTGAATTCAAGCACCCTTCTTACAGCTCCACTCTTGGCCCCGAATTCAAAGAAAGGCACTTCAACGTAACTACTACTCTATTAACTGAAATGTTACTACTTGCTGTGAAGTGACCCCTCACAATCCTCGCAATTTGAAACAAAAGAGACAGTTCTTTCATATACTGAAATATCTCAGGTTGCCACCCAGTGTTACTTGTCCGCCCTTAACTTATTCTCTTGGTGACATTGTATGCCGGTCCAGAAACAACACTCCAGGCTAGACTGACCAATAAAGGCAACAGCAAAACCCTTTCAAAGCGCAGTTCCCTTTTAAACGGAGGATTCAGATTTCACTCAGGGAGCGATACAGAGAACCAGGATTCTATGCAAGGCCAAGTCACTGCCAGTACATGAAGGGAGTCAGCGGGTCTCAGGTTTCCAGGAGTCACGAGAGTTTAACAACCTCACCAGCAGCAGAGCTCTTACAGTTACTGTCTACGCTCATCTGCAACTCAATATCTAACCCAACAACAGAAAATTAAGTCTTGTACAGATACTAAAAAAAGCCAGCCAGTTAACCAAAACAGAGAACTCCAGGCCCAAAAATCACACCTTTTGTAGCAGTGATGGCTGACTACTAAAGGAAACAATGGGGGAAAAAAATGCTGCTTAAACTCCTCAAGAAAGTCTCTAAAATATCTGCAAACATTCCTTTATATGTATGCAAGCTCCTAAGCAAGCACTCAATTTCCAAGTTACAAGTCTGTAACAGCAATGGTGTTTGCTGGATGCTCTCCTCAAGATCACTACATACCCCAAACCCACACAAATTGGTTTTCTTTCCTATGTACACATGTACTTCAGAACTGGCAGGAACCCAGGCAGGCTCCTCAGGTATACATTTTCCATTTGTTCAGGCTAAAGGCACTGAAATTTGTCCATGATTAAAACAACTATATTTTTAATCATACCTTGACAAGACTCAGAACTATCAGCTCCCATTACTAATAATTCCCTACTAATGATGAAGAAAAGACTCTCTTCAACTGACTTCACTAGATGAGAGCAATGTTCACAGATACATTCGGAGAGCTCCTGTAGCTAGGAAACAAAGCCAAAGCAAACTTCAAAATCATAACAGGTCACATTCAAGTCATATTTTCCAAACATATGAAACAATGTAGTGAAGCTAAGACTGTTTAAAAATATAAGTAGAAGCACAATCAAATGGTAAATTGAGAGTGTTAACAGCTTGAGCCTTTACAGACAGAAGCTCAGATCAAGCTGTGAAAAAACAAATAGCCATTAAGCTTTATATTGTTAATTATGCTGCTTAAGCTTCATATTCAAAGCAAAATCATCTGGACAGCTGTAAGATTTAGGCTTCAAGCTCTCCTGCATCTTTTGAAAGTCAGAATGATGCTAGATCAGGCTGACTTGCCAGTGTCCAGAACTGAACACTGCAGAACAGTTGTGATGATCCTCTGAAGTAGATGTAGAAAAACTACCTCATGACTTGACATATTCACGAAAGAATTGAGAAGCTGAACACAAGAACTCTCTAGACAAAGCTGCAAAGATGCTCTCTGCAGGAAGCCCCAAACCTTGTTTTGTCAAGGGACAAGGCTGAAGAGTTAAAAGTACACTGTGCTGAAACCTCAGCCAGAAGTGCAAGAGAACCACACGTAAAGCATTACATTGTCAACACTAAAGATTTCCCCGTAATTTTAATTTAATTGGTTCCATCAGCTTTGTCAGTGTTTTATGGATTGTCACCACGTAGCTGCATGATGCAGGTCTGGTACTTCAAGGCCTTGTCTACACCAATATTTTTAGTCACTTGTACAGAAAGTGCTGGTAAAAGACTTTGATGCACATAGGCTAACAATCAGGATCTGTAACTCAAAGCACTGGAGATTCAGCTTCCAAAAAGAAAGTCAACAGAACAAATTACTCTGTACACCAATGCAATGTCTTACGAGCATGCACAACACCAAAATTTTGTCTGCAAGAGCCACAAACGTAAGCATCAGTTATTTCAAACACCAGTGCATGTCACAGCATAAAAGCATCTATCAAGAGCTCCAACACATGCCACTCTCCCAGTACAGCCAGGATAAACTCGTACAGAGGAAACAGCTAAGCTGAGGACAGTGGTAGGAATAAATCTTCTAATCCACTCAAACAGAGAAAATATTACAGAGTAGAACAGAATACCGTTGTTAATTCTCTAACAGGTTGCAAGGAATGGGTGCTACAGCAAAATTCTGTTTGTAACTAGAGAACAGCAGCAGAGCACAACAGTAATCAGGATCTGGGACCAGATGTAACTAAGAAAGGAGTATCAGCATAATGCTACAAATGCTAAACAACAGTTATTGGAGATGGACACAGCAAAGCCTCCCAATTATCACCTTCCCGTGTTATTCACACGCTGCGGAACAGCTCTGCGGGCAGTATGAGGCAAAAATTGTAAAAAGTTTTACAGATGTAAAACACAAGCAGTGGTAAGCTAGAAATGCTGGAAATAGTTCTGAATGTGCAGCCTAGCACTTGCTGTTGAAGTATAATACAGGATATATTTCATTAAAGTATAAAGTCAGTGAAGACTGGAAGGCCAGTTTAACCCTTACATGCTCCATTAGCAGTCAGACTTCTCTCCTAAAAAGCTACTGAAACAAGATTTTAAAGGGTACTTTGATAATGAGGAGACAAATATTCTCAGTGTAGTACTCATGGATGCTCAATGGCTATGAGCATGAGTAGTGACCAAAAAAAGCCTCAAAAATGTCTCGTTTCTTCAGTTAAAACAAGTCAGAAAAACACTGCAGACTCTCAGAAGACCAAAATAAACTGCAGGCAGCATCACTAAAAGCTATTTTAATTCTCTAAGTAACACAAAACCACAAAGCTCTTTTCCACACCATTACTTAAAATACAGGGGTTTGTATTTTCCAGCAACGTTCCTAATCTCTCACACAAAATGCACTGAGACCACAGACTCACACCCTACCAACTCCACGCATGCACTGCTGCTGTTATATTATTAATGCTGTTTGCAACCATCTGTCAAAAAAATCCAGTGATTATACTCCAACTGGTTAAAGGATTCTGTTCTTCGCAAACACAGCAAACAAAGCAAATATTTATCATAACATTTCTCCGTACAGAGGTAAGCCTTAGTAAGGAAGTATATATACTATTTTTATACATTGTTTTAATGTAAAAAAATGTGATATCACATCTGATGTTTTGAAAGTGAATTAAAACATTTTATATCCTCAGTATGCTTATTACCATCCAAAGACAGCATGTGACTCAACAGCTGAAAGTCAAAACCTAAACCACAAATATTGCTAAAATTTTACTTTTTACTTGAGTCAATTTACAGCAACAAAAGCTATTTTCAACATACATGTTCAAAGGCATATGTCCTCTTAGTCTACACACACATGAAACATATACTGAAACATACACACAGTTCTTTGACACACATCTAAATGTTTGAATGCTTCTATTCTTACTGAGTTGTAGGGGAAAAACAATGAAGTACTATGCTTCAAGATAAAAAACCAGCTATTTTAAAACCAGTCTTCAAATGTGTCTCTTCTAACTTGTTTCAAAATCTCTTCTAGAATACCTTTTCAGTCCAATTTTTTTATGCATATAACAGTAAACACTGAGTTTGTACATATTTCAAAACAGACTGAGCCATTAAACACAACATCAACCCCTCATTAACACTAGAGTACAGGATTGACGATGAAAACAACCTCCTCAGCTCCAATACCAAACTGTTAGGCCAGCAGATTCACAATTAGATACGTAAGCAAAAAATTCAGAACAGGAATCTCAGACAAAACAGTTCTACCCAGGATGAATGGGCAGAACTGACCCACATAACCTGCATAACCTGAATTATTTTCTGCCTTGCACAAAAGCCACGATGTCTCAGTTTCCAGAAGTGGTAACAAAAAAAGGCCTCCCCTATAGATCACACAATATTCCCCCCCAACTAAAACCTATACTTTTTTCAGCATTTACAACACCTGGAATTTACAATGCCCACAAAAGCATGCATGTTATTCTTCCACTGGTACACCACAGCCTCTGGAGATACAGCTCCTGCCCCAAGGAACCTCTATTCTACATCACACAGAGCACAGCCTGAAGTTTTTGACAGCATAGAAGCACAGTGCCTCTCTTTCACGCAATGGCAAAGCAAAGCGCTGACGAGGTAAACTAACACTGGGTCCTCCGCTTCAGGTGAATAAGAATGCCCCATCCTTGTGAGATTCTCTGAGGAACTAGTGCTGTCCTCCTCTGAGGAGCCCCTCAAGGCTGACCAACAAAAGATGGGATGCAAGGACACAGATCACAACAGTGATATACTATTTAGAAACTGGAACCCCAACTGGTGTGAGCCAAAAAATGCTTACTAACACTTCTACATGTTACAGCCTCGCTTCCTCTGTGGGTGTTATCATTCTGAACGCACGAATTATCAAAGTTATAATGAACAAACACTCAAGCTTGCCACCAAAATCCCTTTGCTATGTTAAAGCACAATTCTGAACCACCCTAAAACCACCCAAGCTTAACTTCAGGCGGTATGTCTAGACTGACAAGCTCCCAAGTAATAACACAGAAAACTGTGTTTTCTGACAGTGCTTTGTTCTCCAAAGTACTCCTCTAGGCACTTTGTGAAACTATGAAGTCCTTGCAGCATTTCCTCCACTCCAGATATTATCCCTTCCTACCCTTGAGATACAACACAGCTCTCAACCTTCACAGCCAGTCTGAAACATGAGTGAGGTGGTATAAACACACCACTAAACAAATATCTTTAATCTAGTCTTAAACTTCCAGTTTTGTATTTTTCAGGAAAGCTCTAGGTGTCACAGTGACATCCAGAGAGTTTATATCTTTTCAAACTTCTCCCCTTCATTTTAACTTTCCATTTGAAACAACCCTATGTCCTTGCCACTTTCCTCTTCACAAGCTCTGGAAGCAGGCTGTTGCCCAAATAGCTCCAGAAGTGTTTTTATCTTACCCCAGAAAAGTAACAGAGTGATGAGGGTATTTAATAAATAAAAAAAGAAACCCAGCAGTAGTCATTTCTGCAGCAAAGCAGAAGCAAGAGGTGACTAGTGTGAATCTCATCTCAAATCTTCTGGTAGGCCCTTCCCTAATATTTCACTTTTTTAGATAGAAGCTATTGCATAATCAAGAAATTTTATACTACCTTGAAGCCAGCATCCTGGTAAGCATTTCTTTGTTTTCAAAGCTGAGAAACAGCACCTAATAAGGCTACAGGATTACAGATATTCCTTCATATATAGTCTGCCCATAATTTCCTATCTATCGAACACAAAGTTTTGAAATACCACACTGAAGAAAACTGTGGGTTTCCAATACGTATGTAAGTCTTTAAAAGCAGAAAGAAAAGGTACACAGGGAATGTGATAGGAAAAAAACAGGGAGAACAATCCTATTCTAGCTGGACCTTATTTGGAAGGCCACAAACTGCCACTCTACCTCAAAAATACAAGAAGACTACCAGACTTTCCACTTCTTCTTTGTTCACCTTAGCAGACTAAAACTGAGCAGGAAGAGGAAAGAGCAGGTATTCAGAACAACCTTTTTCTTATAAACACAAAGACAAGAAGATGTTCAAGAAAAGGTGGGATGTCAAAAAGGCAACAAAAGGCAAAGTATTCCCATAAAATAGAGAAGCACAACAGAATTATTACTAGAGGAAAATCCCTGTAATTATTAATATTTGATGTAATGTTCAACTCCAACAGTCAAAACAAAGCTGTGCTATGAAATAACAAAAGTCTCCCTTAATTGCACTACTTACCAAGCCATAATGAGATTGGTAGCTTTAGACATGCCCACTGACTTCTGGTAGAAATCCCTCCAAATAACCTCCTACCTGTTGTAGGGTATCCCAAATCTGCTTGCTGCAGGGTTAACCGCTCATTACAGAAGGCTCCTTCTGTAACTCCAACGTTTTCCAACAGCGAAAGGGAGTCCAGAACAAGAAACTACAACACAGTCACAGAACCAGGGCAGCACAAACACCAGCTAAACATGGCATGTCAACAGCAACAAAATACCACGTATTCTATAACACAGCCAACGCACTGACATAAACTCAACTTCTCCGTTTACTGCCCATAATGCCTTTTTTTTTTGGTCTGCGCCGTACAATGACCAGTTAGCTCTTGACAAACAAAAGGAACCTAGATGCTTACTCCACAATTAAAGTATAGCCCCTTACAAATGTTACTCAGCAGCTCTACAACCGGGATACATTCAAAGGTCACAGCCAGTACCGGGCTGACAACGCTTCCTAATGCGGCCAAGCCAGCCCAGGCGCGGGGCCAGCCAAGCCGCGCACGGCAGGAGCGCGGTATTTGGGCAACGAGCGATTTACTTACACCTCTACTAAAGATAACCCGCTAACTCCACGTCGCCTCTCACCCACTGCTTCAGCAGCACACACGGCCGGGCCCTCGGGAAACGCCTCAGACGTTGCGTTAACAGCAGCCGAAAGCCCTGACGCCGGCGGGGGCCCTCGAGAAGGCGAAGCGCCCCGGCACGGCGGCGAGACCCGACAAGAGCCGCCCCTCTCGCCACCTCGCCCCGACCGAACAGCCGCGCCTCAGCCTCACGGCCTCCCTGAGGCGGCCCGGCGCCGGCAGAGGGGGCGCGGCGGAGGGTA
>VZZY01024892.1:451742-473686 GCA_013400335.1 Eurystomus gularis | reverse complement strand
GGCGCGCGCGCCGCGCTGCTGCCGCCCCCTGGCGGCCGGGAGGCTGCAATGCCCGCGGCACTGACGCGGCGCTGCCGTTTGAAGTCGGCGCTATAAATGTATCGCGATTTGTCTTCCCCTTCCCCCGGGAACCCCGAGCTAAAGCGCGGCTCGGCTTCAAATTGAAGGTCACGTCCTTTGTGGGCTGAAGAAGAGCGAACTAAACGCGTGGAGCCTCAGTCAGAGCACCTGCGTGTTGGTAAAAGGCAGGTGTCGCAGTCGCGATGCTGGGCGACAGGAACAGGAGAGCTGCGCTGGCTGAAAAGGCTGCGGAGTAGGTCCCAGGCTAGCAAGTCCTTAATCACAGAATCCTCGCGTGTTGGGGGTAGGGAGGGACCTCTGGAGATCTTCTTGTCCCACTCCCCTGCTAAAGCAGGGTCACCCAGAGCAGGCTGCCCAGGATCGTGTCCAGGTGGGTTTGGAATCTCTCCAGAGAAGGAGACTCCACAACCTCTCTGGGCAGCCTGGGCCAGGCTCTGGCACCCTCACAGCAAAGAAGTTTCTCCTCCTGTTCAGATGGAACCTCCTGGGTTCCCGTTTGCACCCACTGCCCCTTGTCCTGTCACTGGGCACCACTGACAGGTGCCTGAGCCCATCCTCTTGCCCCCTGCCCTTTAAATATCGATCAGCATTGACCAGATCCCCCTCAGAGTCTTCTCTTCTTCAGACTCAACAGCCCCAGGTCTTTCAGCCATCCCTTGTTTCAGTTAATCAGGTAATATGTAAGTAAAGACTAGTAAGTCTTACACCAGCACCTGAACGGGCAAGGTTTAAGGCTGCTGTTGCTCAGAGGACATCCCTCCTCAGTTCATCTCTCCACAACTATCCAGGCGAAGGCTCGTACAGCACTATATGCTAAGCAGTTCACAGAGTCCTGGTGACTCAAGCCACTCAGTCGCATTACCAGCACTGGAAACCTCAAGGCCACGCGAAACCGGCCTCTCCTCAGGACACACAGTGACGCCCACCGCCCATTTCGCACTTGCGGAGGCCTCAGAGCCCACTTTACGCTCACCGAGGGTCCTGAGACAGACGACAGGCCTCCCTTCTCCGCGGTACGATTCAGCACCACCTGTAACCACCCTCACCGGCAGCGATCCCACCCCAGAGTCCTTTTTTTTTTTTTTGGCGGGGGGGCCCTTTAAAAGAGGCGGAGGTGTGAGGGAGCCCTGCGCCGCCATTTTGGAGCGGAGCGTGCGCGGCGTGCGTGCGTGCGTCGAGCTGTGCGTGCCCTGTGCGTGCGTGCGTCGGCGGCGGGAGCGATGGGGCTGCGGCACAACGGCACCGTGCGGGGTAAGGCTGCGCGGGAGCCCGGGAGGAGGGAGGCACGGGAGGAGGCGGGCGNTCGGAGCGGCGTGAGAGACGTCCTCGTCCCCGGCTAGGCCGGCCCGGAGGGTGTCGAGCTCGGCGCCAGGCCCTCGCAGCCGGTCCCGGTCACCTGCTGGTCTGTATCTGATGGGGGACAGCCCGTTGTAGACACCGTTGTTTTATTTCTGCCTTTTTCCCTGCGGCTTTGCCTTTGTTCAGGCCTCGTCCTCCCTGTGCAGCCGCCGGGCGTAAATTAAAAGGAAATAATCTGTAAACTTGTGGGTTTTGAGCTTGTCCTCAAAGGCCGGTGTGTTGTCCCCACTAGGGATACCAGCGATCCTTGGGCTGTGTCATGGTTGACCTAAACCGCCTGAAACAGCATCGCGTGTTTTAAATGCTGTTGGGAAACTGGGCGGGCTGGGAGCGATGGAGGACAGAATGGAGAGCTGAATTATCTGATTTTCCAGAGAAAATGAGCTTCACCCGCATGGCTGTAGCTTCCAGTTGTAAAGCTGCTCGTGGTTTACACCTTTATGTCAGTGTGCTCCAACCAGATAGATTTTTTTTTTTGAGGGAGTGTGTTGCTGGTACAGAGGATGTTGGCAAAGGCATTGCTATAGTCTAAAATGGGTTATAGTGATGGAAGGTCAAGCTTATTAAAAGAATCAAACCGAAACCGTGAGGATGACTTGGTAATAGCTTGCAGCCAGCTTGCGTTCCTGAGGGCAGCTTGCCATTGCTTATGAGCTTGCAAGAATTAGAACAGATCCTGTATGTTAGGAAGTGAGAGGAAAACTTTGCGGCGGAGGGAGAAGAACATGCTCCTAATCAAACAGAAAATACTCCCTTTGTTCCAAGGGAACAGCTGACCAGAGGAGTTTGGAGGGCACTTTGTTTAGGAGCAGGCAGTGGCACAGTTAATGTGATTTCTGTCAAGATTAAACTTGATCAATGACTGGCAGGTTACAGCTCTTTCTTCAGCTTGCATGTCGCAGGCTGCTGAATTTTGGAAATGGTACTAATGCTGTATTTGCTACTGAAAACTAGACACCAGACATTTACTGTATTTTTGTGGGACTTAATTCCTGGTAGTAAATGTAGAGTTAATGGCTTTTGTGCATATTGGTGTGCATATGTGGTGAAAGGTTACCCTTTGGAAGGCAGTGAATAGTGCAAGTAGTGCTTTTTCTTGTGAGTAATATGGTTGTTTGCAGGTGTGACCCCACACTGGCCACAGGTCTGATCACAGTGACTCCTCTTTTGCTTGTTTAAGAGCCAGACACAACAATCTGTCTCCCTCAGGTAGCCTCTTTACCTTACGGTTTTAGTTAAATTAAGCCTGTCAGTCATAATCCTATTTCTTGTGGGTGCTGTGAAGTGGTAGAAGTGACTTTATCTGCTTGACTAGTTGGCTTTCTGTGCAGCTGGTTATCCTGGACTCACTCAGTGTCCTGTGTTTCTCCAAGTGTGGCCTTTCCTTGGGGACAGTTATGCTACTGGGCTGTCATAAACAATCCTTGGACAAAAATGACCTCTTCATCGGCAAGAGAAGGAGGAGAAAAGCACTCGAAAGCTATAAGTGCTTCTGAAGACAAAAAAAAATAGATTTTGATGTCTGGAGTTACTAGGCTGTAGCTGACTTTGAAATAACATGACCATTTTTTTAAGCAGCAGATGTAATTGGAAAATGGCTTCCTAGGACTGCCTTGGACTAACTTTGTAGGGGTGCAGCTATCACCCGTGTCGTTGCCAATTCCTGGAAAGTAAATTGATATGTGTGATGAGGAGGATTGTTTACTCCTGGTAGAGCCAAGACCATCTTAGTTCTTCATGTGCTTGTCAGTGCAGATGGTAAATGCGTGTTCTTCCTGCAGATAAAATTGGTCTGAGCTCTCTGGTAGATCCTAGAAGTACTTCTATAGATCTGGAAACATCCCGAGTAATATTCTAAGTGTTAGAGAGAGGAGACACTTTGTGATCCAAATCTCTTGTTCTTTAGGATACGCCCAAAGAATATAGAAGAAAATAAATTCTCACTGTTGACTTGTTGTTCTCATCTTCTGATTTTTTTTGTTTACTTCTGTGTGCTGCCCGCTCTCCTGGGATTCCATCCTTTGGGCTGCTGTTTCCTTCTTTCCATCTCTCTTCCGTTCTCTCCTCTGCATGTTAATATTTCTGGAGTTTTAACCAAATCTGTTCCACTCCTTAGTGCTTATGACACTGAAGCAGTTTTTCTGCCATTTTAGAGAGGCCTGTAGTGGTTTATAACGTTGTGTTTTGGTATTATACCAGAATTGGGATTTAATAATCACTCAAAAGCTGCTCTTCATGTTTTTAAGCTAAATAAAACACCCTGACCTTCCACATCACTGTCACTCTGTTAACAGAGTAATTCAAGTAATACATGCGTGACCTTAAGAGTTTGGCAGCAGACTGTTGAACTGGCACTGGAGGCCTCTGGAAACTCTTCAAAGAGTCTAAAGTATTTTAAAACTTCTGAAAAATGTTTTCCTTTCAGGTGCAGTGTTAGGTTAATTTTGGAAGGTGAAAGGGACTCCAAACAAAAGCTCCTCCAAACCTGTTTGTGAAACAAAACAGCAGTTGACAGCAAAACTTACTGCCTCTGAAACATTGCAGCATGAGAATGTCCTGAGAGAGGGAGTCTGTTAAAATCAAATAGCTTTCATAAATGTACATGATGTTTATTAAAGCAATGCTGGAATCTAAAGAATAGACTGTTTTAAGTGTTTGAATTTTCTGTATTATCAGTTGATGTAGTTTTCCACCCTGATAGAGCTCCAGTGAAGTGATGAAAAAAGCTAATACAGTAAAGGAGACACTATGATCTATTGTAAGAAATAGATTTATTAAGCTGGTTTTATGTATACAGTCTGTCCATGTGTGTAATAGATGAATCTGACCCCCAGGAGAAGGTCACTGAAATACTAGCTGACAGTTGTTGTAATGATCTCTGTTTGTTGAGATGGATGTCCTGTGCGTGGTTGTGTGGTAGGTGGTCACAGAGGGATCTGGGATGGTCAGAGGGATCTAGGTTAGCTGCAGATGTGCATAACAGCTGTTCTGAATGTGCTGCAAAGCTTCTGATTTTTAGTATAGACCTTCCTGCTCATGCTGTGAGCCATGAAAGTATTTTTATCATCAGAATCTTTTCCTCAGCTGGTTGGTTAAGCTGGCCTGGACTTGTGGATAAATGCAATAAAGATAAGCTTCCTTAGGATGCAGCACCTTAAAGGGTAGTTGAGTTAATAGGGGTAATCCTTAGTCTTCGTTGAAGTCACTCTTTCCCTCTAGTTTTTTTAAGGGAATGGATATGGACCATCCCTGTCCTCTGTTCCGTTATTTAAAAACATTTGTTAGGACTTGATCCATTGGCAGCTTGGGCAACCCTTCCAGCTGCTGCTTTTTGTTTTGCCTGCCGCTGTTGTAGCTGCACTTGACATTTCGTCAGAAATCGTGTTAAACTTATACCCAGCTTATCCCTGCGCTCTCTGGGTACATCCTCCCTGCCGCAGCCCTGCTGCTCTTCTTGGAGAGACTTCTTCAAGTGAGAAGGGGAAGGGGTGCTGTAGATTCTCCATGGTGGCTTCTCTTAGGAGAACCTGCTGCCTCTGATTTAAGATGTGGCTGTCCTGCAGATTAGTTTGGGTTGTTTTGCTACATTAAAGCTGATATTCATAGAATCCCTTCTTTAATTTCACCTTCTCACTTCTTTACCCTATTAAAATGAATGTGTGACCCTGGCTGGTTTGTAATGGGGAGATAAAGAGGTGAGAACTCGCTGGATGGGTATAAAACACTGAATTCACAGTATGGTGTGTGTGGCTTTTATTGTTCTAAGGAGGTTTTGGAGCAGGGAAATGTGCCCTAATTCACTGATGTTCGAGATTATTTTCTGTATCTTAATATCACCCTGTTGTTCCAGGGAGGTTTTGTCACTCTCATAGATCTTATCAGTGCTTCTCAATATCTAAAGGACAAAGGTCAGTGGGCACAAACTGGAAGCCAGGAGATTCCATCTGAACAGGAGGAAAATCTTGCCTGTGAGGGTGCCAGAGCCTGGCCCAGGCTGCCCAGAGAGATTATGGAGTCTCCTTCTCTGGAGAGATTCCAAACCTGCCCTGGACACCATCCTGGGCAACCTGCCCTGGGTAACCCTGTTTTAGCAGGGGGTTGGATGAGATGATCTCCAGAGGTCCCTTCCAACCCCTACCACCCTGTGATTGGCAGAGGAGTTCTCAGTGTATGTTGATGTTTTCTACTTCATTTACTAAGAAAACGAACTCTGAGGGATCACTGCATCTTTTACTCCTTTCCTCAAAGGAGTGTCTGCCTTCCCTGAGCTTACAGGGCTGCAAATGTCTTTAAACTATCTAATTCCACATATTGCTACATCGAGACCCTTGTGGAACAGCACAGTGCATATGAGCTAACATGTAAGAGGTTTTTTAGCTGAGGAAGGGGCTTTTCATGAATTTTAGGAAAGGCTGTGCGACAGGGGAAGAAAACTTTGATCCTTTTAGTGCAAGCTCACAGTGGAGGTACAGCAAGTCAATTGGCCAGGTAAAATACCAAGAATTAACAAAGGCTTTTTGTTTCTTCTTAGCCTTTAAGTGGTTGTGTCTCTTGCTCTAAAGATTCCATCTGACTTTGCATCTTTCAAATGTGGTGCAGACATGGAAGGTCAAGACAGAAATTCCCAGTCGGGCTGTACCGATTTTCTTAAGTTATGAAAATGTGCTAAATGTTACAATCCCTGTTTATTTGTAGAGTCAGCCAAACTCTGTATGTGTTACAAGTACGTGTGTGAGTAGAAGTGGTGGATGCTGCTATGAGAGAAACAGCCAGGGCTGCTGCCACAGCCAGAACCTTCTGGCCAAAGTCCAGCCTATTTTCCTGAGGCAGAGAGAAAACAATGGGGCCACAACACTAAGAAAATTCCTTGCAGAAAAGGAAACTACACTAAGTGAGACTGCAAAGATGTTAGAGATAACTAGAGGGAGGAAAAGTGAGCATGTGGTAGAAAGAAGATTTTTCTGTAATGGAAGTTTTCATGCTATTAATCCTAAATATAATATACACCACAGTAAGCATTTAATCTAAGATGTCTTTTGTTACTTCCCTGCAACAAACAAATGGGGTTTTGCTGTTACAGGGTGTACTTAGATGGTTTAATATGCTGAACTCGGAAACACTCTACTATTGATGTTGGTATCAGAGGTCCCCAAATAAAAGCTTAAAAAAAACCAACCCCAAAACCCTGCCAGGTTAGTCCTCACTCTTGTGTGGAAGGCACTGGGGTGAAGGAAAACTCTGATCAGTAGAAAGGAGTAGATGAACTAGGTGGGTGTCAAAGGAAATACTCTTCTAAAGTACCGCGTTACTACTACAGAATGAAAAGGTCCGTGAGAAAGTATTGCCACAAGCATGAAGACATTTACTACTGAGTAGTTTTAATAAAATGTTGTCCTCAAAACCTGACAGTCCCTTTTTTTGTTCTCTTTTATTCTAGGTGAATGGATTGCTGCAATCTCCTTAGCTGCTGGAGCAGCTGCTGTTGGGTATCTAGCTTACAAAAAATTTCTCTGTAAAGACAAATGCTGCAAAGCAATGGTGAATCCCCATATCCAGAAGGATAACCCCAAGGTAGTCCATGCATTTGATATGGAAGATTTGGGAGACAAGGCTGTGTACTGTCGTTGTTGGAGATCTAAGAAGGTAAGAGAAGAATAAATGGTCCAATTTCATTTGTGTTCATGCATCTTTCAACAAAACTATTTTCAAACTGCTTTATTAGAGAAAACTAACTTCTTTTCACCTCAACTATTTTGCAGTGAGATGTAGCAGTATTTTAGTCTGTAAAACTATGTAGATTTATGCTGTCACTCACAGTAAAGCCTGCAATGGTAATGGTAAAGCAAAGCCACTGAAATCATGATGGCATACTTTGAGCCTCTGTTTTTGAGCAGTTAAAAGTCTGGGCTGGACACTGGTCCAACCTACTTGCATAACAAGTTACCTGAAGTGAGTGGTAAGTGTGATACCTAAGCCTTTCAGTGACACTCAGATCAGAATTAAAGCGGAGGTAGAGATGTGTGACATTTGATGTAGCTGAGATCTGTGTAATTTATCTGTAGTTCTAGGATCTGTAATGATTGCCTGAATAGTCCAGTCCATTTAACACTGGCATGTGTGTAAAAGCTTTTCTAGAAGTCAAGGTGCTGATGTGGGGAGACTGAAATAATACAAACCATCAAAGCCGGATAACTGAGGCCAACAGCCTTGAAGTCTAGCTCACCACCGATGAACAGAATACTGGACTTCTCAAGCCTTAGCCACTGGTCTAAATGGGCCATATTCTGCAATATTCCAAGTGCTGTAGCCTTCTCCTGTTGTCAGATCTGACTTGGTTACCTTGTGGGTGAAAATAATGCAGTGAGTTACACATTTGTAGCTGCATTTGGTTTAATGCTAAAACACTATTAAACAGCCTCATGTCTTGATTACTGTGTCCAGTTCTGGGCTCCCCAGTTTAGAAGGGACAAAGAACTGCTGGAGAGAGTCCAATGGAGACTACAAAGATGCTGAGGAGTCTGGAGCATCTCTGTGACAAGGAAAGGCTGAGAGACCTGGGGCTGTTTAGCTGGAGAAGACTGAGAGGGGATCTTACCAATATCTAAAGGGTGAGGGTCAAGAGCGTGGGGCCAGACTCCTGGCAGTGGTGCCCAGCGACAGGACAAGGGGCAGTGGGCACAAACTGGAACGCAGGAGGTTCTACCTGAACAGGAGGAAAAACTTCTTTCCTGGGAGGGTGCCAGAGCCTGGCCCAGGCTGCCCAGAGAGGTTGTGGAGTCTCCTCTGTGATTCTGAAATAGTCCTGTGGAGATGGGCCTGTATTTGCTCTGTCTGGAGTGTGAACTCAAAGAAAATTCTACCCCCAATGGCCACAGTGTGGTCTGTGGACTGTTACATGTGGTATGATTATCCAACAAGGAAGTGTGTCTATTTACACTCGGTGCTGATGGCTGTACAGGGTCCTGGTATCATTCATGTGTACAGCAGCAGCATTACTGCTAAATCGTTGTGAGAAGTATCAGCTGACAGCCAGAGTCCAGCAGTGGAAGCTGCTGTGAGGGCTACAGCTTCAGGAAAGAGGAGGAGAAAGGCAGCTCTAAGTATCTGCATTTTGTTTTAATATCTGAATTTGGGTTTACCTCAGGTAGAAATAGTGTAGGCATCTCCTTCAGTGCTTCTAGACCACCCCCCGCAAAAAAACCCCCAACAAACCAAAACCCCAAAAAACCCCCAAAACAACCAACCCAAAACCAGATCCTAAATTGAGCCTTGGTGTTTGTACGTTGTTTCCTACTGTGTTTTCTAAACAGAAATGGAAGATAGTGTCTGGTTTTAGTGGTTGCATTGCAGCCTCTGCCAGTATTCCAGCTATTGTTTGATACTATCTTCTTTTATGTGAAATTAACTCACAAAGTATGTTTTGGCATATCGAGGGGGTGTTGTCAGGTTAGGAACATACTGTCCTACTGAGTTAGGGCTCTGTAATCACACCCTGAAAGGAAGTAGATGGGGCTACCTTATAACAAGTCCATTCTTAGAGCTCTGACCTGAAAAGCCTTGTAAAGGCATTAAGGAGGTCAGTGGAAAATTTTGAAGGCATTATTTTCTTTTACTTACGCTTCATAATGACTGTTTTAATCAGCATGTTCTGCCTCAGAGAACAGAACAACAAGACAGTTGGACTAGACCAGGGTGTTTTGGAGTAATTCTTAAAAGAGGAGCAGGATTATTTTGAGTGGGTATTTTTTTTCTGAAAGGGTTTACTTCAAAGGCTTTTTTTTGTTTGTGCTGGCCAAAGTTTTTGAGGAGTGCATGTGTTTAGAAAAACAAATGTGGTATCTTCAGATAATTCTTTCTTTGGATGGAATTACCTGTTCAAGTAGGTGGTGGGTAGTTCTTTAAATGGCCCATTCTGGTTCAGTGTTGTGCTCTGCAGGCACTTCATAGTACCGCTTGTCAAGTTTTGTGGAAGAACCCAGTGTTCAAATTTACCAGTTCAGAGGCAAGAGTTTGGGCTTAAAACCAAACTGTAATTAGTCTAAAGTTAGAACATCTGTTTTTACTCTTCTGGATCTTTAAGCAGGTGAGCTTGTGGGAAGGGAATAAACTAACTTGCTTTCTTTTGCAACCTCTGTGTCTTCCAGAGAAGTATTAGTCCCCAGGCAGTGGGTTGAGGAATACTGCTGCAGAACATCAGAAAAAATAGTGGTAGAAAATCTAAACCTGTTCAGTGTCCAGGGAAATAAGCCGAGCTGTCCAGATCACAGCACAACTCCCTCAGGGTTTGAGCTTTGGCTGCTATTGCTAGCCTGCCTTATCTTAATCAAGGATGAACATGTCGTGTCAGGCCCAGGATCCATCTGTTCAGTATCTGGTCTTCAAGGTGACCAAGTGGGTGCTCTGGAAGAGCATTGGGGTTTTTTCTGAAAAGCTCAAGTTTAGTCCCAGCTTCTGGAAGCCAGTGGTTCTGACACCAGCTGGCCCAGGGCATAAATTCAGAGCAGTCAGAGTTGGTAGCTGTTAAAGATGTCTCAGTGCTCTCTGAACACTTAGGAATCCTACCTCTTTTGTCACTTGCCAACTGGAAGTGATGATGTTGCTGTAGCTGGACCTTGGGCTTGTTAGCTGTTCATGTCTCATTTTCTGTGGAGACCAGTGAACTTTGGTGTTGCATGGCAAAACAACAGGCCCAGGAACATCTGGGTTAGAAGCTGGTCAGTGTCCCATGAACATATGTCCTTGCTTGCTCGGATTTTTCTCAGGTATCTGTCAGTACCTACTTACTGAGTCACAAATGACTGATGTGATGATAGAGTTACTGCATGAATCAGTTACATGAGGATTCTCTGAGTTCAAGGTTTCTTTATTAGGAAATGTCACCTGCCATTTATAGTGTGGCTTTTGACATTCTGTAACTGTGAAAAACAAAAAAAAACCCACCTTGCCTCTCTTAGCACTCTGCCCCAGCACTACCCTACAGGGCATGGGGCTTTAGTTTTCTTGGGAAATATTTCTGCAAGTATATTGTGTATCTTGGTTTTGTGCAGTACTCTGAAATCTTTTGTTGTAAGTCGGGGTGATAGGGCGTTAATTTTCTCCGAGGGCTATGACTGAGGCATGAACACTGGGATCAGTGGAGTGTTGAAGACTGTTTGATTGTGCCTGTAGTGCAAGGGAGTACCGTGAAGGCAAAAGCTGAGTAATGCCCAACCTTGATTCCCATTACTACTTCTAAGCAAACAAAGTAGTAACTGAATGAAAAATACCAGTATGGGATTTCTGTGACTGTCTCCAGCGTTTCCTCTGCAGAGGAGGCACAGCCCTGAAAACACATCCTTGAGAAGTGATGGGATCTAATCTCACTCATGTTGCTTCACAGAACCTCCTTTGGCTCTTGCATGCGAGAACAACTGCTCGGGAGCAGAAAGGTTGTCACTGGTGTGGAACCTGGGCAGTTACGGCTGGCTAAAGGAGTCCCCATGGGTCTTGCTCTGCCCAGGCCTTTGATGGATAGCCATGTCAGTTGGAAGTGCAGTTGATTTCCACGAGCAGGTCAGAATCCTCATGTGGAAGGCAGCTTGCGCAAAGGGACCTTTGTGTCGATGAGATAAGCTAGCTGTGTCAGGAGGTGGCAAAGGTGACTTGCCACCATAGCTGTCTAGAGGCAGGACTAATATGCAGGTCTCTTAAATAAGAGATGAGCTAGGGAAGCTGTCCTCTTTCTGTCCTTTTCATCACATGCTATGGAAAACAAGGAAAAAAATTAAGCTAAGGATCTCCTCCTGTTTATCTTCCCCACCCCACTTATCTTCTCTAAGCTCAGCTCTGGCTGTTGCCCAGGAAAAAGGGGTGTGGGACACGGTTGAGAGCAAGGTACTCCAGGTAGGTTACAGTTGAAGGTCAGCTCAGGCTGCGTTTGCCTCGTGCTGGCCTGAGGCAGGAACACCATGGTGGAGCTGAGTTGCTACTTTTTCATAACAAGCCTCTCGTCCACTCTGTGCTCATGTGGACAAAACCAGTGTTCAGCCAAAACTCAGGAGACCCGAGATGGCAGCACGGAAGTTGAGAAGATGTTCTAATTAACTTTTAACCTAGGTTCTTATTTCTGACTCTGGATGTACTTTAGATGTGTTTATTCTTTTTTTTGCAGTTCCCCCTGTGTGATGGTTCTCACACAAAGCACAACGAGGAAACTGGCGACAACGTTGGGCCTCTGATCATCAAGAGGAAGGAGGCATAGAGTGGACAGTAGAGGCTACAAAATGAATGTCTGAGAAATCCTCTGTGCACTTGTAATTGGGGGGGGGAAAACCACAAATTCTTTGTCATGTCACTGAAGACTTGCCAGCGTAGTATATACATCAGGCTTCAGCATGTGTATTTTCTCTGGTTCTTGTCTGGTTTTAATCACTACAATGCATAACTTACTAAATAGTCATGGTTGAAATTTTTTGTCCTGTAAAGTGTGTGTACCCTCTCATTGAGTATGAAACTAAAATGACGCACAGAATGTACTTCATCAGAAAGTAGGTATTAAATTATTTTCAAATACGTGTGTACTACTGTGAGGCTATTCAGTAGAACGTGTGTTCAAAAGGTAGATCCGAAAATCCTGGTGAGGTTCTAAAGTCACAGCTCTAGATAGCCTTTTATGTAGAAGGCAGCAGCAGGGAAGAAATCACAGTGCCAAAAAGCAGCTTAAACCCTCTGATGCTGCTTTTTTGCAGGTCTCACATTTGGCCTGTTACACTACTGTTCTGCGTGGCTTCTGTAGAAGAACAAATTCCAAATTGGTAAATCTGAACAGACAATCCAAAAGGCTCACAGTGAGATGGGACTAAAGGGCAACTTTACCTTTGATTTTACAGCAGTGTTGAAACTTGACCCTACCACTGTATGGTATCGAGAACACACTACCAGAAGCGCAGACTTGTATTTAGAGGATTAGGAAGATGGTCTCTGTGAGAGCTTTCTTAATAGACAAAGGGAATGATTCAGAGTGTGGTGAGGGGTGGCAGGGTTGTCTTTGCTGCTAGAAAGCCTTCGTTTCACTTGCAGTCTCTAGCAGTGAAGCTGACTTCCCCACACTGCAGGATGCTTCTGTGGGGGAGACTATNTCCAGAAGTGAAAATAAAAGCTAAAACCTCACTCGTCGTGACTGCCACCTCCTTTGTTGCTCTGGCTGGTTTTGGAGGACTCTTCTGCTTCCGAGGGAGGAGGCACACCTTTCTTACTAAGTGGCCTTAGGCTCTATGTGTCTTAACTCTAGCCTCCCCGGGCTAACCATTAAGGAGGTTCAGCTCATTTTACCAAAAGAACCGACATGGACAAGGAAAGGTTTTGGTGACAACTAGAAAGAAGGGGTAAGGGAAGGATGAGACAAGGAGAGCTCTTAACCTCCTTTGGTATGTGCCATATTCACTTGTCTGGCACACTTGCATTAATGGCTGTCATGTGGATTTCCTTAAATAGCTTTGATTTATTAACATGCAAATGACTACAAAGCAAAACCCAAAGAGTGGGGTGGCAGAGGGCAGTTCTGCAGCCTGTGTAGGATTGAGCTCTCAATGTCCTGGGACAGAGGGACTACCTCCAAGCTAGAATGGCCTTTTCAAAAAGCTGACATTTTAACCTGGACCCTTCAGGATTCCTCAAGGAGATTGGGGCGGTAGAGGTTTTATTTCAAATATTTTTTTTTTTAAGGTGTGGTTGGTACAACTGGTTAAGGCGGAAGAAAATGTTATGTGTGTTCTCAGTGTGAGACTTTCATAGGCTGAGGTCTGAGCTGACTGATCGGAGCCTTGGCAGGTGGTGTGAAAAGTGGCACAGAGGTAGAGGAGGGTTTGCAGATGGAGAGCTATAGTAGGGGTGACGTCTGTGAGAGACCTCTACTTGTAAGAAGTTGCAGTTTCTTTCTGTCTTGACTGTAAAGGTACTTGAAAGTTTTACTTGGCTGATCACTGATGCATATGGAAAGTTGTTTTATTCTTAAAATATCAAACATGTTGCTTTTATCCAAAACAATGTTATTTCTGTATTATTAGAACGTGACACTGGATCTTTCTGTATCTTTGTCAAATACACATTTGAGCTCATCCTGGTCTCGAGGTTGTAACATCTGTGTTATCTTGGGGATGTGCCGTTTCTGCCGAGGGAGAGTTACACTGAGTAGTGCTGCGTGCCAGTGTAATCACAAACCTGTGTCTGGGTTGGGTTTTCCTTCTGAGACTTCTTTTCCTGTTAACAGCAAAGCCTGGCTGCTCTTGAAGGAATAAAAGTTTATAGAAAGCTGCGTTAATGTTCTGAGAGATGAAGTCGTGCAGTTTCAGATGAGCTCCCAAGTCATAAAACTATTTCCTGGAGATTGCTAATAAAACATTTCCTGGAGTTTGGGCGTCAGGGAAGTGGGCTCCATGAGAAGTTTTTGTTCCTGGGAAGCAGAGAGGCAGGAGCTGAGTCTTTGTTGATTTACATCCTGAGTTTGTTTTGGAGATGTCACATTTATAAATGTTGACACCAAAGTGGTTTATTTTGATGTATGTACAATTTTCCGTACTGTACCTAAAGCTGCTGTTGCTCATGTATGGGAGCTGTTTGATAACGAGAAAGACTTGAATTCAACTAAAACTTGCCAGATGTCTTGATGAGAGCATCACAGAGAACACTTCATATTTTTCCTTTGGACCATAATAAGTTGTCATGTTCTGATGGTCTGCGTGCTTGCCTGCTGCAGCGTGTTCTGAAATCTCTGTTCTTTAGTGCTTTCCTCAGTCTCTGGTTGGTTAAATCTGTTCCAAACCGTAAAGAAATTAATCTGCAAATGTGCAATTTCCGCCTCCCATTGAAACTCCTACATGAAAATGTGGTGCAAATCCTTCCTGTTAAAGCAGTGTAGGATTCCTGTCCCAGAATTCAGCTGTATTTCTGTTCTACATTGTTGTTTTTCAACATGTAACTGTCAGGAAGGTGAGCAAATTAAAGTACTGATTCTGCAGTAATTGAGTGTGACTCATCAAAACAGTCTGAGTGCAAAATATTCCAGTGCTTCTAGAATCGGCGTTCTTGAAGAGGAGACAGCTCTCCAGGTAATTTCCGCACATGTCATTCCAGCACTGTTCATTAAATGGCTAATTTCAAAGGGTGGAGGCCAGCACTGCAGTCACACACGGGTCCACTAGGAGGACACAGACACTGGGCGATGGGGGCAATGCTGGTTTTAAGGGTGGTTTTTTTTTTTTAATACAAGCGTGTATTTATGTGTCTTTCTTTTCAGCAGTGTTGCTGTCTGTCTGAGCACAAGCATCTACAAGCGTTGCATAAACACGTTTGGGACTAAGGAGCTTTCATGCGCTTTGAAGCGAGGAGTTACCACCAGTTCCCTGACAGCCAGCTGCAGGTCTGACCGCAGGCCCCACTAAAATTTTCACCGTATTGGTGCAGTTTGGACCGGGTTCCGATGCTGTAAAAGTTATGTTGCACAGTTGCATAGCAGTTGGACCAGGATTTTCAAGTGTAATAGAGCTACATAAAGGTATGGAAATGTGAGTCACTGCTGTATCACAGCCACTCACTCCAGTAACGGAAGAACACTTTATAATGGCTGGAAGGAAAACGTAGGTGTGAAACTAAACATTGGTGTTGCAGAGAAACCTTCTTGTCATCTGGCTCTTACTAAATTTGGCTTTTGTTTCAACTCCTGAAGCTTCATGGCTGACAAACCCCCGGCCCTGGGGCCCCGGGTGGATTAGGCAGGAGAGCATGTTCTCCCCATAACGCGTGGGCAGAGGGGATGTCCTGACACAGCTGCCAGCAGGCTGAGTTTAGGAGAACTCAGCATCTCTTTCAGCCTCGTCAGAACATTTCATGGGGACCTGCTGAGAAGACCAAATGCCTTTTCCATTATCACTGGTACACACAAAGCTCAGCAGTGTTGGATGCCTGCTCCCCTGGTTGCTTTTTGCACCCAGGTTTGTTCTGCCCTGATTTTTCCTGCATTGATGAGTGACTTCCCTGGGGGGGAGAAAGAAATAAGATGGCAGGTGGGAGGAGAGCATAAGCTGGGAGAGAAGATTTAACACCATGTAACATTTCTAGGTGGTAGCAAAAAGGGATAAATCAACTTAGAGAAAACAACGTGTTGCATTTCGTTATACCTCTTAATAGAGCGAAGTGTAAGATGTACAAAGCAGCTGTTCATCAGCTTCTGGGACTAAGTGGTTCTCTTAGCCAAGAACTTACTCCCTAGAGCAAGTCCTGGTGGACAGCAGGATGACCAGGAGCCAGCAATGTGCCCTTGTGGCCAAGAAGGCCAAGGGCATCCTGGGGTGTATTAGAAGGGCTGTGGTTAGTAGGTCAAGGGAGGGTCTCCTGCCCCTCTACTCTGCCCTGGTGGAACCGTGTGTGGAATATTGTGTCCAGTTCTGGGCCCCTCAGTTCAAGAAGGACACGGAACTGCTTGAGAGAGTCCAGTGCAGAGCCACAAAGATGATGAAGGGAGTGGAACATCTCCCTGATGAGGAAAGGCTGAGGGAGCTGGGTCTCTTGAGCTTGGAGAAGAGGAGACTGAGGGGTGACCTCATGAATGTTTATAAATATGTAAAGGGTGAGTGTCAGGGGGATGGAGCCAGGCTCTTCTCAGTGACACCCAATGATAGGACAAGGGGTGACGGGTACAAGCTGGAACATAGGAGGTTCCACGTAAATATGAGAAAAAACTTCATGGTGAGGGTGACAGCACTGGAACAAGCTGCCCAGGGAGGTTGTGGAGTCTCCTCTGGAGACGTTTAAAACCCACCTGGACACATTCCTGTGTGTCCTGATTTAGGAGATCCTGCTCTGGTGGGGAGATGGGACTAGATGATCTTTCGAGGTCCCTTCCAATCCCTGTGATTTTGTGAAGGGGTTATGTGCCTCAAGCAGACGTGTTCCTGTGCTTTTTCTTCCTGAACTGTTTGTGAAATCCCACAATACTGGACAGAAAGCAAAAGTACATTTGTGCCATGGGCCCCCGGTCAGCAGTCAAATGTTCCTCCACGCCCACCTTTGTGAACTGTTTAATCAGAAGTGCAATTATAACAAATAGAAGGATTATTTACCTGTATGATCCCTGAAGTCAGTAAAATCACAGTAGCTTTACATGAGTGTAGCAGAGCAGAATTCAGTCTGCCTTCCTCCTGTGCAGGTTGGATGGGTCAGAAAGGATTTATCACGGTTCTCAAGCAACTTCTGTTTGCTTCAGTACATAGGAGTTAGATATGGCTCACGTAAGCACAGAGAGAGCATTTCTCCTGGTTTTTGTTTTTTTCCCTAGCTGAAGACTGAACCATCCCTCCTCTCTGATTTGATATTGCGCTGCCCTTAATCCGCTCTGCTCTGCGTCCTTTTTGTCATGCAGAGTGCGGTTTTCTTTTGCTGTTTTTGAATGCACGGCACATTTATACAAAGAAAAGTGCCTTCTGCTCTCTGAGAGAAGCCTGTGCAGAAAAGAGGAGCTTCCCGAGCGCGCCAGAAATTACAGCTTTAATGTGTGAAACATTCAAAATTCAGCACGCTGCAAGGTTCTGCTCAGTAGCTGGAACGTTGGTGCTGTTCAGTCAAGTCAGCCGGCAACAGAAACACAGCAAAATGAATGATAAGGTCACTGACTGCGTAAATTTTCTCCAGTACTTTTCTGCAGCTGGCAAATATAACCATACATGAGTAAGATGTGGTCAAGACGCACTGTCTGTTCACCACTGGGACTCTTGCTCGAGACTTGGGTACCAAAACAAGGGCCAGAAAACACTTTCATTTCAGTAATTATTAAATTAGTTGCTCTTTTCAAACAGTGTTATCTTGCTCTTTCAATCTCGTTCTTGGCTCCAGCATCTGCATGGGTTAAATTACTTGTTAAGGGTTGAAATTCTGTTGCTTTGCAAAGTTTGGGAGTAGAATACTCTTTAATAGAAGAGACTTCTTAATGCCAGTTGGCAGTGGGTTTAGTCAATAAATCGGTGTTTGATCTGACTGCAGGTGGAGGCAAAGTAAGTAGCCTCTAGGGAAAGACAAAGGAGCATTTAAAATAAACCTCTCGGCATGTTAATCATCTTAAATCAAGTACTGGGGTTATCCTAAAGCATTAGGATGTGACTGGTAAAATGCCATCATGCATTTGTAAACCATGAGCAACCCGACGATAGAGATACAGAGTCGTACTTGGAAAATCTTTGTTTAGAAGGACAAAGAAAATAATCCTTGGCTACCTGTAAGCCACAAGATCGGGAGTTAGCTGCCTCCAGCCCTCGAGAATGACAATGAGACGTGTGCGCTTTGATATCCTGGGGTGAGAGGTTGTGCTGCGTTGCTGGAGACAGCTAACACACGTTCCACCAATTTAGACCCTCCACAAATAATGGCTTAATTCCATCTTCTGCACCAGTTAATGAATGCATTGTTCCTATTCTCCATGAGAGACCAGGCGTGCAAGCTCAATATGAGGCACACTGAGGCTACACATAGCAGCAAAATGATGCCTTTTCGTCTTTCTCTCAACACTTCCTGATGTTGCCCAACGTTTTGTTGGCTTTTTCTGGCCACAGACATTCACCGGGCTGATGATCTCAGACAACTGTCAAGAGTGACTTCAAGATCTCTTTCCTGGGCGGTGACAGCCAGTTCCAGGATCAGCATCAAAGAGCTTTGGTTTGGATTATTTTCCTCTACATGCATTACCCTACGTTTATCTACACTGAAGCTCCTATGCCAACATTGTACCTTTTGTTCAGTTTTCTGAGATCCTGCAGGACTTCTTTGCCATCGGTGTGGCATTTGACTGCCCTAAGGAGGTTGGGAACATACACAGACCTAGTGACAATGTGCGCATTCCCTTCTGTGGGTTGTGAATGACGATGCTTAATAAAATTGGTCTCAGCAAACACCCACTGCTCCCTCCTCTCCACCATCAAAGCCCTTCCATTTGCTTCCTACCCTTTAACCTCCTGTCAGTCCAAAAACGAACCTTTCCTCCAAGTTCTGTCCTTAGTTTCTTTAATGATCAACAACAACAACAAAAAAAGAAAATCCAAGGACTCTGCAGAAGAAATGAACTGTTGAAATGAGCTTCTCACCTTTATATTCCTCTTGGCTTTCTAATACAGAACAGACTTCCCCAAATTCACAGTTGCTGTTCTGTTTGTGGAAAAGGTGATCCAGAAAATAAACAGCTGCCATGAATTAAAACTCTCAGTCATTTTTGACACATATTGTATTATCTCCACAGAGTGGAAGTTGACTTTTGACACGGTCCCTTTGTTTTCATCCTGGAAAACCCCAGGTGTACCTGGTTGCCAGGCAGGAGAGTAGTGTCGCAGAGTTTGCATCGCTCAGAGCCAAGGAAAATTAATCACTGTGGGACCTGATGCCAAAATGACAAGGTGGTAGCTAGGAAAGCAAGCGAGACAGCAGCACTGTTGAGTTTTCCAGCTACAACAGACAAGGGTAGTTCAGATTTTCATTTAACAAGAACAAAAAAGACAGCACAGAACTTTTGTGAATTTAACAAAGGATTAGAAGCCCTGAGCTATTTTAAGAGGGCGCGATACAGCAACCCTTCTGCTGTGAAATGGCGAGAAAAAAAGAACTGCAACACGGCTACAACTTCCACGCTGCTGTGACGATGTCTGCTATATGCTGAATGAGCAGGACAGGCCCTCCTTGCCCACAGGAGCACCACTGCAGATGTTCTCGCCTATCCGGCAAATTCTTATTTTCACCGATCGCTGTTTCTTATCAAGACAACACACGCAGCCCAGGGTGGCTCTGTCACAATCTGTTCGGCCGGCAGAAGCTACGCAAGCGTGGCTGCTGGCTACAGGAAGTGGCTCTGTGGGCAGCAAGATCCACGTCTCTCGCACAGACCTCGTGCAGAAAACACGGCCGTGGCAGAGGAGCGCTGGTTTTGGAGAGATGGGAAAGAAGCAGCTGTGAATTATGCGAGGGGATGGTGACAAATCCAGCAGCGCTTGTTGTCAGCATACCTCTGCAGTACCAGTATTTTGGCCAAGTCCCAGCCTCACCAATCTGTTAAGCTCGTGTCCCCCTCCACTTCCACCGAAGTAAGAGCTTATTTCCTGTACTAAACTACCGTGCATCTTGCGGTTAGTTATTAACTAGCTGTTGTGTTTGAAAAGGGGCTTTATTTCAGCACAATGCGATTCTTTTGTAATCCTTGCTCTGTTCAGGGGGGAAGCTTTGCAATTTACTGCTGAGACATCCTCTTGCAGCGCAAGGCAGTCTGGGCAAAATAAATGCATGCATAGTATTTTCTAGGCAAGGTTAATCTTTACATTTTCATCAGACTGAGTGAGGTAAGACTGATTTTCAGAAACGGGAAGAGTAATGCAGAATTAAGCATAATTTTGCCAAATGCATTTTGTTGGGGGGGGTTATTCCAAGCCACACGCCCCTCCTTCAGAAGCTGTTTGCAGCCTCTTTTGCTTTCTCTTTGAGAGCAATTGCACAGCCCAGAGATGAGAAATTTCCTTGGGAATCTTGCTGGTAGGTTCAGCTTTCAGCACAAGCTCTGTGGAGTGTCCCACTCTGTGGAGAAATCAATTATATTTGTCATTTCTGGTATTTTCTTGGTTTTGCTTGTTTTATTTTAGGAGAAGTTCCCAGATAAGATGAGTGAACTCCATGTGCTGAAGCGTGAGGGTGGAATGAGTGAGCGGAAGATAAGAGTTTTGCGTCACTTGATTTCTATATGCATAAATCTGACTAGAGCAAGTAGCAGGGAAGAGGAAATAGTCAGTGTTTACTTATTGCAATTACTCATGCTGTCTCATTTCTTCTAATCCCCTCCAGGCCTACTTCTGCTAGCTCCGAGGACATCTAGAAGCTATTTGTTCAGGACTAGGTGCTTGAATAGCCTCTAAATTCCTTTTTTTTTCCTTTTACTTCCATTTTTTTGTCCATTACGATTTCGAGTTCAGGTGGATCACCGTGTTAGTGCCCACTCATGCAAGTCTGAAGTACCATCCATGGTTTTCTCTCTGTGTTTAGACACAAATCAGCCAAAGTGTCTGACATCTCTGCAGGGGGAAATATTTTTCTGCAAGGCTCAGGTTGGCAACCAAACGTTGCAGCAGCTGCTGCTGCTGAGACCGGGAGTCTTCTCTGTGCCAGACACATACCACTTGTGCTTTTTTTCCACTGTACTCCTTGGTAATTTTTTTTTTTGTGCAAGGGTTGACCGATCTGTGGTATCTCCCTCCTGCGTCAGCAGCCCCCTGGGAAAATAAAAGTGCTGGGGAACTGAAGAGAGGAGCTTATGCTTGCAACCATCTGACTCCTCATCTTTAGGGCTGGTCAGTAACAACTGATAAGAAGGGGATATTTGGGAAGGATAAATGTATTTTTTGACCAGCCTTATTCCTTCAGAAAGGATCTTGCTGAGTTGTTACCACTGTCTTCCCCATCTTACCCAACTGAGAGAGTGAAGCAAATTGTTCCATGAATAACGAACTAAAACTCAGTTTTGATAGATTTATATGCTATGCTCCTTCCTCTCACTCTTCAGTACCCTTATTTTCCCTGTGATCTTCCTGTTCTTTTGATACTTTAATTTCCCCAGCAAATCCCCCAAACTGCCATCCAGTTCTCCCAACCACCTGCCATGTCTCCCAGCTATGGCATGGGGAAGAGGCAGCAAGTAATTGCTGAACTCACCCCATAATTGTTCCTCTAATGCCAACACTGAGTCCTGATACACATCAGCTCACTTTTATAAAACCTGGGGGACAACTACAGTTGTCTATCTGCTAAAATTGATCTTCCTATCTCCGACCTTGTTTTCCCATTCCTGTGCCCAACTAATGCTAAACACGACTTGATACTGGTGGATGCCATAGCAAAGTACAGATCTAATATTCACAGAGTTCAGACCACTTTATAAAAGGAAGAAACAGCGAAAAGGCAGTAATTACAGACTGACAAATACAGCTGATGTATACCCTAAAGTAAAGAAATGTTTAATAGTCTCTTAGCCAGGCAAGCCTGCTTTGGGGTCCTGTGAGGGAATGCAGGGCTTGTGCATACCTTCCTCTACCCACAGGGAGTTAGAAGTCAGATCATCTCGTTTTGATCTGATGTCAGACCAGGTGCGCCCACCTGAAATGCAAGACGAGCAGCTAGAGAGCTTGATTAGGGTCTATTTTAAATTAGGGTCTATTTTAAATTGCTTTAAAGAACCCTCCCTGCTTTGGAGGTCTGATACTATTTACATGCTCTCACTGGTAGTCCCTCTGATCGACTGGAGAGAAAATAAACAAACCTCGGCGAGCACGGCGCATTAATATAAAACCGAAGAGGATTTGGGGCGTATTTCGGGTTACCGAGAACCAGCAGAGGGGGAACAGCCTCAGCCCGCCAACACACCCGCTCTCCCGGGAGAGCCGAGGGAGCGAACGCCGGCCCCGGGGGCTGCCGGCGGGTCGGGGCGGCCCAAGGATGCCCACAGGGGTGCGTGG
>VZZY01024892.1:420257-450572 GCA_013400335.1 Eurystomus gularis | reverse complement strand
CGAGCGGGTCTTGGCGGGTCCCCTCAGGGCCGGGAGGGTTCTGGTGGTCACCTGACAGGGCTCAGCCTGCCCGGCCAGGGTCTGCCCTGCCTTGCAGGACCCGAGGGGCTCACGGAGCTCGCCCCTGTGCGCGGGTTGTGGATGGAGCAATGTCACTGCTGCCGAATATCTGTGTTCTGGTGGTTTTCGTGGCTGGTAATGGCCCGTCAGGGCCGGGCAGTGAGCAAGCACCTTGAAGGCAAAGGGCCTCTGCAGTTCAGGCTCGCTTTCACAGGCACCTTTTAAAAAAGGTAGGAATTTAAGTACCGCTGTGCTGGTACCTTCATAATGTTTGCTGAAACTATGCTTAAACCAAAGGGAACCCCCAAACCTATGGCCACTAGAAACTTCAGCAACATGTTAGTAAGTGGTTTGCCAACCTGGAGTAATGTCTTAGTTGCTTATTCGATGGTTAGAGTAAGTCCCAACCAATGGCTGGTAAGTGGCCTAATAATACAAATATCATGAGGATACAGCATTTTTGAAATGTGCCTCCGCTAGCTTTAAATTGCTGGTTTAATTCCAGGTTGAGGTGTTGGGCCTTCTGATGAAGGTGCCTTTTTAACATGGGCAGTGGTCAGCGCCAGAGCAAGCGGCCAAGTTAATGTTGCCAGATGGCATTTCTCACCCTTCCAGGACATTTACATTTCGTGTAACTCCTGCCTCTGAGCCAAACGTGAGGTCTGCATCCACAGAACTCTCAGTGTGCTCTTTGAGCGTAGCTGTAACATGTACCTGCTGTCATATTGCCTTTAAACCCTGCCAGCAGGAGCTGCCTCTGCTGGATAGGCCAAGGAGCAAACTTCAGAACCCCTTCAAGCCATCAAAGAGTGGAATTACAGCACTAATGACACAGAGGGTTTGTCTTATCTACAGCCTGCATTTATGGCGTGTCTTGCTGCTGATAATCTCCACAGCAAAGTAATTCTCATCCCTTGTCCCTGCTGCAACTGGTGCAATAAAATGTCGAGAGAAGTGGATTGGATCCTTGGAGCTGTATGCCTTCCTCATGTTCCTATATCATAACATGGGGTGGGATCAGGTAAAAAATGCTTACTTTAGGGAAAGTCTCACCTTTGGCACGTCAATTTTATTGCGGTGCAATCGAGAGAACACAGGTGATACACCATTATATTGTGGGTGCAGCTCAAATGGATTAGGTAGTTCCACCACATGTAATGAGTGAGACCAGAATTTTCCTGCAGGGGTACCACCAAGGTTGATGATCTCATCATGGAAACAAAGCTTTTACATTTAAGTGGAGGCCAAAGCTGCTCTGGCACTTACACCTCTCATTTTTGTAACTGAATCTTCTCATTTTATTTCTTTATGGATGTTGTATGTATGAGGTCAGGCAGTCGAGATGCTAAAGGTACAGGGTCACGTATAATTCTGCAGTGGTGTTTCCCGTGGTGTCTTTGTTGTGAAGCTAGTGGTCAGATGTTTTGATATATGTACTTGCTAATAGCGCTGGTAAGAAATATTACAGACACTCTGTATGCTGGAATCTGTGAGAACTTTAAGCGTGTAAGGAGGCCAGCGTGTCTTCTCTACCTGCTCTATTGCCTTTTCCTACAGTAGTCACCCTACCTGCTGTTTTCCATTCTGCCCTTTTCCACCTCATTGAATCTTTAGCATTTTAAAAGCCTAAAGCTGTAAAACCAGTGTAGCTTTTTGTTGGGATGCCCCTATTGCTGTGCATACAAGAGGGCAGACATACCTTGAAGGTTGTACCCTCCAGTGAAGGTTGGCCCCTCACTCCCAGACAGACACTGAGGTGCTGGACCTTGTCCGAAGAAGGGCAGTGAAGCTGGTGAAGGGTCTAGAGCACAAGTCTTGTGAGGAGTGGCTGGGGGACCTGGGGTTGTTGAGCCGGGAGAAGAGGAGGCTCAGGGGAGACCTTCTTGTTGTACAAGTAGTAACAAGCATTAGGACAAGAGGAAACGGCCTCAAGTTGCGCTGGGGAGGTTTAGGTTGGACCTAAACCTTAGGTTGGTTCATGGTGACCTGGCAGTGGTGGGTTAACAGTTAGACTTGATGGTCTGAAAGGTCTTTTCTAACCAAAATTATTCTATGATTCTCCCTGGCTGCTGTTAATATCCAAGCTGTTTACTGATTCAAGCTCAGAGCCTTCCTTGTTCTGCCCAGCTTCCTCCTGCACGTCACTGCTGTCCTCTGTGCTCGACTTCCCTGCTGCCCCCACATACAAACATGCAGAGGACTTGAAGGTATCCAAAGTATTTTTTACCTATTTTATTCTTTTGGTTAAAGTACTCTTTAAAATTTCTTTGCTGTAGGATTCCGTCTCCCGTGAATAACCTTTCAGTTTTCCCTTTGCTCCCTGTGGATGTTGCTACTTGGCAGAGAAGGGCTCCAGCAGCCTTCCTGCGTGCCCACGCAGACCCTTGGCTTCTGGGCATAAAGATTGGCCTTTTGTGGAACGCTATGTTCAGAAAGGGCTTCCCCAGAACAGAGTAAATCCTGTATTAAGTAAGGTAACCACTTTGAGTTATAGCTTAATTTCACAGGTGGGTGGAGAGAGACAGGAGCTGATGGGATACGCCACCTTACAGAGCCTCCTGCACCTGGCTGTGGTTTAGTGTCTGTACCTGCAAAGAGCTGGAGGTCCCTAAGCTGTTAGTAGCTTTAGTATCTAAAGGACCTGTTCTCTTTTGATGTGCTTTGCCCAGTCGTGCAAATCACAAAACTTCTCACTCGGGCTGTGGTTTTCCCGATGCAGAGGTTAAGGTCACACATACATGCTGGTCAGTCTTTATTATATACCCTCAGAGGATCTTTTCTGAAGTAAATATTTGGGGTGTTTGTGCAGAGCAGGTTCTGCCTGTTGTTCAGTGGAGCATATGGATTGGGTGTAAATTTTGTTGTTGTTGTTTAGAAGAGCGCTTACATCTACACTGGTTATTTTTGCAGAAGATTGGACTTTCAGAATGCTAGCAAGCTTTGCAGGCAGAGCCATAGAGAAATGTTTGTGAGGTATTTCAGGATTTGAACTTTGGTGTAGTTCTGCTGCTGCTTCAAAAACTTTAATGATTCCTATATTAAAACAATACTACTCCCTATATGTGCTGAAAAACCACAGGAGCCCTAGAACAAACCCATGACCGATATCCAAATGTTAGGGTGATCTGCAGGTGATGGTATCTCTGGTCGTCGTTGTAGATCAGAGGGAAGGTTATAGAGTTTTCATCCTCGTGGTGAATGTTGAAACCCAAGTCTTTGGTTTCCAGGCCTGCCTCAGTCATATTACAGAGTAGGTGCTCTAGTCTGTCAAGAAATCCAGAGGATAAGGGAACTTCAGACGACATCAGGTTGTATTAAACTCTTCAAGTAACGTGTATCAAGATGTTGTGGTAGTCTGCGCATTGTGGTGTGGCAATATTTTTCTACTTCTGGGAAGCAGACAAAAATCTAACTTGCAGCAAGCAACGTGACTTGAGAGCTGTTTTACACTGGTTTTTAGACCCACTCTTTGTTCATTGGCCAGCCAGCTTAATGAAACAACTTTTCTAGGTCTGGTAGTTGTTTTAAAGTAAATATCTTGGGCTCCACAGATTTTGTTTTGTTTCCACGACTGCGCAAGAGAGCCCATTCAGAGAGAGTGCTTCCTAGAAGGTGAAAACACAATTGCTGCTACAACTGCAAACTCTTCTTGAGACACAAGGCTCCTGGCTGTTTTACTGTGTTTCCTCAAGTGGTAAGCAGACTTGATGGTCTATTTTGGATGCCATGGACATTTTTGCTTCCCTTCTATGCAAAATAAATTACTATCAGAAAAGCTATTAATAAATGGTAGGAGGAAATTTCTTTTCCAGAGTTGGGTTTTTCTTTTTCCTTTGCAACTGATGATCTTGAAACTTTGAGCATGTTTCACAGGGATGCAGTTACTCTTCTCCGTTCTTGCCCATATCTACTTTTTGAGTACCCTCACATACTCCATTGCATTTCTTAGGCAGCTACTCAGTGATATTGCGGACTAGAGAGTCATTAAGGCTGTTTCGGGAGGGTATTTTGTGGGGTTTTTTTGGTGCAGGCATGATGAAGGTGGTTGCCTGGCTGAGCGTGAAATTCTGTATTGTGATTATTAGCGATACAAATTGTGGCATCTGATTAGCAAGGAATGCTGCGGGGGTGCTAATTCCAGTAATATAAAGTGCTCTTTCTATGCCACTACTGTAGAAATACATTCACGGTACATAAATTTCTATTTTAGCTAGTGAGAAACGCATTAAACTTGGTACTCTCCTTTAGCTTCTTGGCGTTGTTGGAAAAGTGACTGATCGGTTATTTAAAAAAGGAGTGTCTATGTAATCTTCCATAGTTGAATAAATGTTTCTTTTTGGGTGGGACTTTCAATGTCAAATCCCAGTACTGTGTTGTCCTTGAGCAGAGTTAGACCCAGGAAATCATCCGATGGCTAGAAAAAGAGGAATGAGAGCAAAGCTCTGCTAAAGGTTTTGTGTAGGAGCTGCTGATTTCAACTCTACTGTGCACGTACCGAAAACAGTACAACTTTGAAAACGGGCCATCCCTGATGGTGTATTTGCTATTTCTGAGTAAATAAATAAGCTATACCTCTTAAAACTAAGTCCTGAAGGGAATGTTTCTCTTCTAGGTATCCTGCAGCATCCGGATGGGACTGTCCTGAAGCAGTTGCAGCCACCACCTCGTGGTCCCAGGGAGCAGGAGTTCTACAACAAGGTGAGGGTCCCACAGCATGGAGGGAGCTGGCTTGCTGCGGGTGAAATATTGGGTGTGCTTCCAGTAGAAGCACATCCTTCTTGTGGCTGGGAAGGCGCAACTTAACTATCATCGAATCAAGAATATCTGAATGGTAGGTCACTGGCAGCCCTGTCGTGGTGTCTCTGTGCTGTCCAGAACCACCTCCTCTTTGAACATCTCTCCCTGTGCCAGGTGTACTTCACTAGCAGGATTCAAGCTTGCTTATTTGCTCATGGGACAGCAGGGTTTTCACAGTGTCTGAAGATATTACTGAAAAGCATTTGATTATCTCCATCTTTGATTAAAGGGTGTTGTGTTTGATCCCACCTTTCTCGTGTTGCTGAGTGCCTCAGTATTGGCCACGTTTAAATCTAGGATGTCTTACACATGTAGTCAGGTTTATTGGTAGAAATATTGCTCTGTTCGCTGTATTAAAACTCTTCACTGGATTCAAACTTGGCTACTTTAAAAAGTCAATAAAATATGAAACTCGCCAGTTGTTATAACTTCAGTTTGGGTTTTTCTTATTGCTTGTCTTCGGTTTGCTTTATCAGTAACCTCAACAACATAAACCAGGAAAGCTGCGGCTTGTTGTCTTATGAGGGTAGACTGTTTTTAGAGCATCTTCCCCTTACCCACCTGCCATGACAGTCTGTCCTGTGTTTTTTCTATATCAGCTTGTTAGGTCATCTCTTTCCATGGCTTATTAGGTATGAAGAACTGTAGAAATCTTCATGCAGGATGAGAGGAGCCTGGAGACCCTCTTTTCCTTGTGTTGTTTAGTTTATTTTCCTTTTTTTTATTCCTCAGTGCATTAAAGTTACCAAAAGACCTTATGTATTTTATGAAAAGCGTTGAAACGGACTAAGCAACATGCTCTAAGCAAACAATGTGTTTGCATAGTAGCATTACTGGGTAATTCTCATGGTGGGACTGCTAGACAAAATAGTAGCTCTTGAGTTAGTAGGAGCTCAGCAGGAGCCAGTTACATTTAAATGTAAATATTTTCCTGAGGTTTCTCAGTGACTGTCATTTAGATAAGGTTAAGAAAAATGCAATCCAGCCAGAGCTCATGGTAACTCTTCAGTAGGAGAAGGCTTGAACAGACTCCTTTGAGTGCTAGGCTGGCTACTTGTCTGTGAAATTCTGAGGTACGGACAGTAACATGCTATCACTGTCTGAAGCCAGCGGGTAAGAGGGGTAAGCTTGAGCATTGCTTAGATGTTAACTGTTCACAGCACAGGCTTTATCATTGTGCCTATTGCTTAGACTGATGTGACAAGCTGTGGGCAAGACCCTGGGCAAAATCTTGGAGAGAGTCTTTATTAGTGTCTTTGTTTCTCTGCCATGTCGCAGTGGAAGAATTTGGGTCTGAATGTTAGAAACTTGCAAATTTAACGTCAGTTATGTCTTCCGGGGCCTTGCTGGGTCACTTCTGACACTGAATTTCTTTGGCTGCAAGCTGTTTGGGAAAGGGGTTGGTCAATTCTTGAAAAATTGCGGAGAAAGGGAGAGGTGTAGACACAATTAGTTGTGTGTCTGGATTAGAATTCCTTTTTGTGGGAGGAAGGAAGAAGAGCAAATGCATGTGCATTGGATAGGTGAAAGTACAGGAGAAAGGTCTTGGGGATTTGTCATGTCTCAATGATTAACTCCTATCATGTTTGCTCTGAGGCGAGAACCATGTGATGCGGGATATAGACACCGAAGCGCTACGTCTGGTTGTTACGAGATGAGGATTACCGCGGATTGTAAGGCTCAGTGTAAGGTGCAGTTTCACGGACAGCTTGAGCTGACACAATAGCTCATTGCTGCCAAGAGGGAAAGGCCTTTCTTCCTGTTCTTGCCACTTATCTTGTGCCATGCTGGTGCTTTCTGGCCATTGATGAACTGATTTGACTTATTTTAAAGATGGCAAAACTTCCTCGTGTGATAGTCTTCTGTTGGTCTGTGATTAAACTGATAAGCAGTGGGAACAGCAGCAGGACTGCCTGGTTTTGGTGTCTGAGCTCAACTCGTCTTGTGGTCTATAATCAAAGAGACATTATCACCTTGGAATAGGCTAATGATCCCCCAGAGAATGGGGGAAGGAGAATTCTACTGTTCTTGCAACAAGGAGGTTGTTTACAAGGCGGACAGGTCCAGGAGATGAGAAAAACAGTGCAGATATGAAATGGTGAAAGAAGACTGATGAGCTCCAGGCTGTCACGTTGTCAGGGCTAGACGGCAAGTCCCTTGATAAGAATAAACCAGAAAGTTACCCATTAGTGTATGAGAATTAATGGTGACTTTTTTTCATTTCTGCACCTGTTTTTTCATATGTGCTTATAACTTTTGTCTGTAGTTATTGCTACCTTACCCTGACCTGAATTAAGATTAGCACGCTGGTACTTGGGCCAGAAACAAGTGGGATTTTTCAGTTACAGGTAAGCAAACCTGAGTAATTGAGAACCTCTGTAGTTTACAGCAGCAAGAAGATACGCATTTCTCGGTTTCAGCTGCACAAGTCAGCTGGAGGGCAGCTAGCACAGTTCTGAGGCAGAAGGATCTTCCAATAACCAGCTGTGACCAGGAAACAGTATTTCAGCAGTCCGTTGGCTTGTGAGCTGAAGGTTGCAGGGAGTATGTCACGATAGATAATGAGGCATTAAGAGATGAGTTTGACTGTAACTCTGATATATTTAACCTGATACCAGGTAGATATCTTCTAGCTGATGTTCTCTTCTGAAACCACTGGATTTGCTTTCAGCTGGGTGTATGAACAGGACATAAGGGCCATAGCCTGTGTTGATGAATCACCAGGAGTTTTTTTCCCCTGGCTATTGATGAGTTATTTTCTACTGAGCACAAAGCCCAGTGCTGACTGGTAGAGCCCAGACAAAATGAGGTTCAATTTTGGAAGGGAAACTTGAGCAACACACTGTAATGCAAAATACTAACAGTGGTCTAAAACCTGCTCAGAAGCTGGTGGCAACTGGGAGCTTTAAGGAGTTTCACAAGTCTCTGTCAAAGTGGAAAACTGGAAATTCTCTCAAGTAATTCCTACTCAGTCTGCCATCAGGTTACCTTTTTCTTTTCCAGTTTCAGTTTAGCAATTTAAAAAAGACCACAACCACTCTCTAATAGGGATTTTTTTTTTCTGAAGAGGTTATTGCACCAAGTAAACCAAGCTTTTATCTCTACTACAGGAAGATGTGTCATTCTCTGCTGATGGGGGAGATGGCTTGCCAGGATTCTGTGTTGTGAGGGAGGGGTAAAATATACCATAACAAGATTATCATAATTACTTTCTGTGATAAAATGCAGGAGAAAAATCAGCTGTTGGTAGTAATTGTTAATAACTGGCTATGTATTGCTTAACTTATCATTGGAGTGTGACTTTCCAGTGGTAACATTCACTTTCTGTTGAGTTCTGTAAATATGAGTAATTATCAAATTGAAATAATATTTAAATTTTGTTCCTGTAAACTCCCTTCCTGTACCAAAGGGCGTGAACTTCTTACAAACAGGGGCTGCATAAACATGGAGCGTTTTACCAGGACTTCTGATACGCTTATCTGGGTAAAAAATGTGGACTCCTTAAACTTTGAATAACTACAAAATACTTTGTTTTGAGTAGGTGTGAGCAGCAAGACAATGAAAAAAACCTTGAAGTAGTTTTCTAAGGACTGTCTACACTGATGATTAGTTGTTTCCATCTAATGGAAATGCTCAGTGAGAACGTGTAGGTGGAAGCACTCTAAAGGGCTGCTTTTGAAGGAGTTTCAGGAGGCAGCAGTATACGGGGAGCTGGAAACAGGAAAACAGTGTTGTTTGAAAATGCAGTGACCCATTTCCATTAAAGAAAATAAATTGGTAAAAGGCAGTTACGTGTTTCTGGTTGGCTGCCTACACACACGTGCTCAGAAATGCACAAATGCAGGCTGCTACTCGATGTGTTTTAGTATTTGGCTTTGGCCCGCTTTATGCCAGGGTGCATTTATACGTGCTGAAATGTATAAATTAAATTCATACGTTTAATTCAACAGCGTTGGGAGAGGGAAGGGAGGAAGCCCATCAGCCCTGCTGTGGTGATCTCTTCTGGCAGATGAGTTGGGAACTGTGAGAAAAGCATCCTTTGGAAAGGTTAGTGGATGAGGCAAAACCTCCCTGCTTAGCTGGGTACAGAGCTCTTGTCCCAAACGTATCAGCCTGTACCCAAGAGCCCTGTGTGCTGACATAACTCGTTATCTTCTATTTAAGAGGTCTCCTCTTGAGCACAGGATTTTTCTTCATTTGTCATGTCAAGAATGTAGTATTGCAGAAACTGCTGTCCCGTTGATGCCCTGAAGAGGGGGAGGAAGCTGGAATGTCAGGCTTTAAATAGGACGGCTGCTTTCGCGGGCACAGAAGGCTGCAAGTATTTAAAACTGAGGAAGAGAGAATTTACAGTTGTTGAGGTTACCTTCATGACTGCCGTTTCCTACAAGCTGCATGTTTAGCACAGAGATGGAGTGTTTCTCACGTTCAGCAGAGCAAGAGAAGGTCGTTGAACTGTTCTGAAATGGCAGCTCTTTCACTTGTGATTTCTGGCACTCGCTCGGGGCTGTGAACCCATGTCGCTGTGTCTACCTGTTCTGAGCATGGCATACTAAAGTTTTAATGGCGGCTAGTGCAGTAGCTAATAAACTGGGATTTTATGCTTAACAGATCCATAAATGTTCCCATAAACTTTTGTTTGAATTGCCCTTTTGCTCTCCTATGGTGACTGCGTGATGCTTGGGGTGTGAGTAGTAGACCTTCCCCCTCATCCTGCCTGCCAAAAGCTGTCCTGACAAAGCTCTTGCAGCACAAACAACTTCCAGCGCCTCCCTCTTTGTTTTCCTGCGTGATGGTTGCTGCACATCAGGGTTGTCATAGCTGGTTCTTAGAGTGTTGCCAAGCCATGGCTCCAGATAACATACCTGCAATACTATAAGATTTCTGAGGCTGTTGTAACGCGAGTCTGACCTGAATTCTTGGATATGCCTGTCCCGGAGTGCAAGGGTAATTTTGAGGGGTTGGAATGACAGTGTGGATGTGGTTCTGCCAGTCCCAGCTCAGCTCTGGCAACCTTCTACTGCTGTCCCAGTGCTTGGGAACCAAGGGAGCTGATTCACCCCACGTAGCTTTGGGAGAAGATAATGGGGCTAGTCATCTGGCCCTTCTGGATAACAGATCTTCCACCCATTGCCAATTAATGCTGACTCCATTAACTGCCGTAGCAGTAGTCTGTGAGTTCAGGGTTCAAGCCCTGCTGACATATAGTATGAATGCAAGGAAACTGTTACTGCTGTAGATAACAGAAATTGTTTTTCACTCTTGTTGCATGTCCTGAAAACAAAGCCAGGATGTAAGAGACACAAATAGCTCCAGCACGTAAAAGAGATTTACGTTAGTCAGGTGAGCGTCAGGCACTTGAAAGCTAGGAAGTAATGGGTTTGTGGTTGCCCACACAATTGTTCTGAACTTCTGTTGGATGCATTATAATTCAGCTTTCAACAGGGCGATGACCTGTCTTTTCTGTTTTGCTTACTCTAACTCCTCCTAAAACCTGACATAAGGCAGAATTAGTATCGTTTGTGCAACTTTTGCTATTTCTCTTGTAACAGTTAGAGTTTGTGACCGGAGGATAACATGTTAGTGAAGACCCAATTACGTTAATATTCCCAAAGCCTTAGTTCCTTGTGCTTCAGTGGTTACAGAGAAAAAAATCTGCAAGGAATATACCCGCTTGGACTGGTATCAATAATCTTCTCCTTCCTGCTTTATTTAATTCTCAGTGACCTGCCTGATGCTTTCTTCTTTTATTGCATTGCCTGATTTTAATTAGTATTCAAGCAGCTTCAGGCAGCGCAGGAGGCTTCTGGTGATTTCCCTCCTCCTCCGTGGTATACAATCAAGCCAGAAGCCTGGAAGATGTGTTTTGGCTTGGAAGCTTTTTGCATAGAGTTGCAAGGACTGACTCATAAGGCTCAGCCCCCTTCCAGCCTGTATAGCACAAATCACGACAAGGCAGCCTGCGCTCTGTAAACTGTTCTCTGCTAGTGACGGAAAAGGAAGAGGATCAGGGAGGCAAAGTATGTCTTGCTTCAGGATGAATTACCCTATTTTGTAAACTCGGTTAACGGGGTTTTATAGTCCTGATTTAGATGATGATCCTTGACTGAAAAAGGAGCGGATGATTGGCCATCATGCTGCTATTGTGTACTAAAATATCCTGATCCCGTGATCAAGTCTCCAGCTAAGGTTCTGATTTTCGGTCTTGTATGGACAAAGCTTGGAGAAACAGGATGCACGGTTCTCTTAACATCTTATTTTGGGGAAGCAATGCCTTGCCCAGACCTTTCATTACTACCACGTTTGGAGCTGTAGCTCAATATCCTGAAGGGTTATCTTTGTGTGTGTCTTACGCCGGTACATCCAGATAAACCGCATCTCCGGAAGAGGTAGCAGTACTGAAGTGTACAAATTACCCACTTGCAAACATAGTGAGCACACTCTAATACAGACTGTTTCTACCCTTGGCATCATTCCTCCTGCTGAGAAACTGTCTGGGAGGGATTCGGTTTTGTTGGGGAAATAAGTTCCCAAACCAGCGTGTGAAATTGCCTCACACTCTGTACCACAAGCCTGGGTAGAAGTATTATAATAAAAGGAAGGACACACTGTACTCCTTAGCTAATGAGAAGAAAATGGCTTTTTGACCAAATTGTGAAATACTGGCAGCTGTTATTCAGATCTCTTTCACATTAGGAGTTGTCTAAGAGAGAAGAATGAAGTTCAGGTCTAAGAATCTGCTGAGTTCCTACTACTGTTCTATAAACACATCTTTTGTACTTCAGGTCACGATGAACTGAAAACCTACTGTATCAGGACAGGCAGAATGAAAAAGTATGGCAGATTTTGATTCTTGCATTCTATAGCAAAAACAAGTTGGGAAGGGATGCGCCGCTGTTTTGCTAGCTCTTCCCTTCTTCAAACAATTCTGCCAACTACGTCAATTTTGTTGTGCTGGTTCAGCCATCATCATTCTATGCGCCATCAGTTGCCTGATCACAGCGGCCAACACTGAACTCACCAACAGCCCCTCACAAGGCTTCTTTCAGACACTCCTGCCAGAGGTTCCTGTGGGCCCAGCTCCTCTGCTGCCCACTGTGGTGCCAGCATGGCCTGCTGGACACAACAGACAGAGATGGCTCCTCAGTGGCCCTTCCCATGGAAGGACACCACCATGAGAGCTCAGCAAGGTGCAACCAGCCCCAGCACAGCCACACACCAACTAATCAGCTCCTGGTTGATTTAGCCCTGACCTCACCCACCACCTCAACCATGACCACCTGGGAGAGCGGGGCCACAGAGACACAGGTGGGCCAGGTTCTGCCTCTGGAACCTGAAGCCAGTGGGGGAAACAAAACATACTGTTAGGTTGCGATTGATCCATAGGTCAACTTGAATTCAGGGCCTGTGCCTCAGCCCCCAGCACTTCAGCCACGCGGTAGAAGGTTAATCTCGAAGGGTCGGGTGAGCATCTGTTCCCTGTGCTCCTTGTATATTGTGTGCCACAGAATAAACTACAACCTGCTTTCCTAAATCCAAGAAAACCTCCTAGAAAGAGACAGTAAAAGGCCATTATTGCAGTTTAATGCTGTTGGGAAGCTACTGGGTGGAGTTGGTAACGGACTAGGTAGTCTACGGTCCAGTGTAAGCAGGAACAAAAATCCAGTTCTCTTACCAACCTGATTTTGAGACAAATTCCTTCCTGAGAGTAGATCTGGCTGAAAATAAAGCCAAAGTGCATAGTTTTAATGTGCATATCGACAGTATGTTAAATTGGATTAAGTTACAGTGCTCCTGCTGTGCTAGAAGGTCATGCAAGCACTGAGTTTCTCAGACTGGATCAAATATTGTTTAAATTTCAATTCAAGTATGAATATTTTTGAATATAGATAAACTTACTAAAGGGATGTTGGTGTTATACAGAAAATACAGTACTTGGTGCATTGTACGTTTATTTAAAAGTAAGATGTGGTTGGTGGGCTTCCAGTACGGGATTGAGGAAAGTGTAGGTTGCCTCTTCGAAAGAAAAGGAAAAGAAATTCAATTGCTGAAAACAAGAATTCCAGTTCCCAGATAAAAAGCTTGTAGTATGAGAATATTGCATAAAGCCAGGACTGTGCACGTGTGGAAAGGGATGTGAATCACCAGTACATATAGTGGAACATTTATATTTATATTTCTTCTTGACCAAGCAAAATGAATGACTTAGCTCACTGTGCTCGACTGTTACAGAATCTACCTGCTCAGACTTATTTTTTTTTCTCTGCCATGCTGGAGTAGACTCTGATCCAAGTTTTCATAGTGATGTTACTACTATTCTTTTATTGATTTCTGCCCTCCATGTCACTGTGTTCTAGCAGAAGTTACAGCTGCTTCTTTTTCCCTTGCCAAAGGCAGGTTGTTGTCAGGTTTGGGAAGCAACACCCAAGGTGCTTGTCCAGCAGATTGGTGAGGGAAGAGAAGATGTGGGGTCATGGCTGGTTCTGTAACTCCCAGTTTGGCCCAGGCAAACTTGTGGGTGGGACTCCAAAGAGTTAGTTACACAAAGCAAACAGAAAAATACCTGTTGTTATTACAAACCACAAAACCCCTCTACTTGGGTGGAAAACATCAGAATAGCTTTTGGGCTGTTATTTTTAGACCCTGTGGAAGGAACCATTCCGTATTATTCCAGAATCACAAGCAGTCAACTAAAATTCCTGTTAGAAGGTGTCGTCATTCTCTGCCCATTAGAAAAATTAATTAAAAAAGAAAAAGTTATTACTAGCTGCCTCTTTCTTGGCAAGTATTCTCATCGTGAAGTACAGCCCATTTCTGGCAGAGGAGCTTTTGATGTAGAAACTGAGACTTAAAATCTGATGTAATGTTTGTGGGGTAGCCCTTGAAATGATCTTTTTGGACACCTGGCTGCAGGTGGGAGTTGAGTATCTTGGGGAGGGGATGCAAATGTGTGTGAGACTGTGGTAGCCCTGGCTCGGATTGACTTAAACCACTGTCAAGCTGCACCTTTAGGATAATGTTGCAGTAAATTCTTTGTGAGAGCTGCTGTATCAGGAGAAAACCAACCCAACATAGGTCTGTCAGGACTTGGTTCCTCTTTCTGTCTCTTTGAAATGTAAAATTCAGTTTTGCCTATTCAAGTGTAACTGCTTCAGGGTTCCTCCCACCCCTTGCTCTCTCTCGCTCCCTAGCTCGAATCTTCAGCTGCGATCAGATAGCTTTCCAGAAACAAAGGGTAAAGCTTATTAATGTTCACAGGAACCCGCACAGCCATACTGCCTTGTCTTCCCTTTTGTCCTGTTTTTCTCCCAGTCATTTCAGTGATAATTTAAGCTTGAACTCTTGAGTAGCTGGAGTTGCTTGAAACAAATCTTGGAGCAGAAATTTCATGTGAAAACACTCTGGCTTTTATATCAGTGATGATCTGGATGTGTCAAGGTGGTGGTTTCTGACCCAGGTCCGTGTCTTCCCTTCCAATGCTGAACCTTGTTTGTGTTGCACCACTTTGTGTGTTGCAGTAACAGGGCAATCTCTTGGCACAACAGTTGTAAAGATAGATGAGAAAACTGGTTGTACTGTACTTCTTCAAGGGAGGTAAGAATTGGCAAAGAGACTTTGCTTTTTGCCTTGAAATTGGCTGGATCTCTCTGGCTGCTTGTTGCTTGAGTTTCTGCAGTGGGTAACTTCAGGACAGCGTCAGTACAGCTCTCTTGGGTGCATGGTGTCTAACAAAGAAGAGTTAAGAGTAAGTAAGAGTGGGAGAAGTATTTAGTGTGTTAAAATTGGAACTTCCTTATCAAATGACCAACAGTGGTTTGTCTTAACCTTTTAGGCTATGTTCTCTTTATTTTGGCCTCTAGTGGAGAGTACCTAATGTGAGCACTGCTCCGATCTGTCACACGTTGACATAACTGAACCACAGAAATGTCGATTCTGGAGCCAAGACCTTGATGTGTGGTTTGCCACGTCCTTTTGGGCTATATTCACCTTAGTCTTGTAACCTATGTAGGAGGCTGCTTAGCAGATGTTTGTGCTGTTAATGTAAATACAGTCACCTAAGCTTTCCTGGGTATCTTCTTTAAGAGCTTTTTGGGCTTTTTAAGCAAAAGACTGGTTGGATTGTAGTGCCTGAGGGGTTGGGCTTTGTTGCACATTCAGAAAGAATAATTATCTTTGATGTCAAAGAGCTGTCAAGTTCATTGAACCTGGGAGAGGCTGAAGGGCAAGAGGAAGCTCAGCTCTGTGGCAAGAGATTTGTGATGAAACATCATCTCTAATTTTGCGTTTTGACCAAGAGGGCCCTGATGCCCACTACCCTGCTCCATGCTCAGCTGAGTGGCCTGCAGCAATTGCAGGGGTGTGTGAGTACAGTAAAAAAAATTAAATTCTCTTTGTTGTTAATCTTTAGCTGCCCGGGAATCTCATGGGATGAAAGATGAGACGGGAGTTTGCTGTATCACCAGGAGGGAAACAACCTTTTTCTGCTTGTGATGGGATAGAGTCAGGTCCCTCTTTTTGTCATTCAAAATACTTCAGTTAATAGCAGGTGTTTGCTGGAAAGAAAGGGGGGCTGGATGATCCGTCTCTACCCAACTTACCCCTGGCCGTTCAGAGGGTCTTGCTGTGTTTGACGTCCATGACTCTTTACTCCCAGCTCCACTGTGGTACTGGTTCAGGCTCGCTGCTGGTGGCTGTGCCTGACTGCTGCCTTTTGGGCGGGTGGAAGTGGATAAAGTAAGACCCACTCTTTTCTTGGCATTGTTAGGGGATGACTCAATGGTGCCAAGTCCAGCTGGAGACCTGTAACTAGTGGAGTCCCCCAAGGATCAGTGCTGGGTTCAGTCCTGTTCAACATCTTCATCAACGACCTCGATGAAAGGACAGAGTGTCTTCTCTGCAGGTTTGCTGATGATACGAAACTGAGATGTTTGGCTGATACACCTGAAGGCTGTGTGGCCATTCAGCAGGATTTGGACAGACTGGAGAGCTGGGCAAAGAGGAACCTCATGAGGTTCAACAAGAATAAGTGCAGAGTCCTGCACATGGGAAGGAGGAACAAAATGCCCCAGTACAGATTGGGAGGCGACCTGCTAGAGAGCAGCTCCGTGGAGAAGGACCTTGGAGTCCTGGTGCACAACAAGTTCTCCATGGGGCAGCAATGTGCCCTTGTGGCCAAGAAAGCCAATGGTCTCCTGGGGTGCATTAAGAAGAGTGTGTCCAGCAGATGGAGGGAGGTCCTCCTCCTCCTCTACTCTGCCCTAGGGAGACCTCACCTGGAGTCCTGCGTTCAGTTCTGGGCTCCCCAGTTCAAGAGGCACAGAGAGCTACTGGAGAGAGTCCAGCAGAGGCTATGAGGATGATGAGGGGACTGGAAGACCTGCCTTATGAGGAAAGGTTGAGAGCCCTGGGGCTTTTGAGTCTGGAGAAGAGAAGCCTGAGAGGGGATCTAGTGAATGTGGAGCAATAGATGAGGGCTGGGTGTCAAGAAGAAAGGGGCAACCTCTTCTCACTTGTGCCCTGCCATAGGACAAGGGGCAATGGATGCAAGCTAGAGCACAGGAAGTTCCACCTCAACAGGAGGAGGAACTTCTTGACTGGGAGGGTGACAGAGCACTGGAAGGGGCTCCCCAGAGAGGTTGTAGAGTCTCCTATTCTCGAGAGACTTTCCAGACCCGTCTGGATGCGTTCCTGTGTGACCTGCCCTAGATTCTGTGGTCCTGCTTGGCAGGGGGGTTGGACTCGATGATCTCCAGAGGTCCCTTCCAACCCCTCACATTCTATGATTCGATGATTCTATGACTGGTTGATAAACATGACCAAATAAGTATCTTTTGGGGAGATTTTTTGAAGCTTATTTTCACAACTTTCATTTTTCTGGAAGGTAAGATGGCTCACTTCTTGCTATAATGTTTTTTTTTTGCCCCTGACTCTTGGAAGAAGAATGTGATTGTAATAGGCGTGTGCCATTCTTATTTGAAAATCCATTTATGTGATCAAATTGTAGGAATATATCCTGATTTAAGCTTTTTTTTGTCTTTCTGTAGGTATCTTCAGTGAGAATAACTGTTTCAACCTCATGTACAGAATGGCTGTATATTGGGTAGTAAAATAAGCAATTCAGTGTAATAGCATTTAGTATAACAGCATTCACAAATATTTAACTTTTGGAACTACTCTGGTATCAGATATTTGGAATATAAGCAGAGCTGGCTCAATTCCAGCCAGACTTGTGGAAACACTGCGGATGCTCGCAAGTCAGAACATGGTACTACTTTGAAAAAGAAGCAAGTGTGATCTGAGTTGTAAAGCCAAGCGGTTATGAATTGCTAAAATCACAGCTGCTGTTTCAAACTCAATTATTTTTGGCCCTCGTACTTGCCTGCTGTAACTGGGTGATGTAGGAGTCCAGAGGGAAATGCAGTGTGCGCTCAGGTAATTAAAATCGGTAATAAAATGCATACATGCTGGGAGACAGAATTAAGGTTGCACTATCATCTGTAAATCTTGGGCTTGTTAATTTCAGCATGTGATTTAACTGCTCCCCACCCCTCAAGAACCCCCCAAAACCACGTTGGAAACTGAATTTGCTGCCTGATGTTGGCAGTAGGTTGCGTATCCTGAGCCTCTGCAAACTGTAGAGCTACTGCCTTTGGGGACAGCTTATGGTAGCTGGCAACAAGAAAAGGAGGTGCTTCAGGCTGACATGCCTCCTCTGGCGTTTGAAGTTTCCTACTCAAATAGTTTAAAATAAATGCAAATTAAAAATATATATTATTTTAAATCATCTCTTTTATGTGTCTCAGAAGATCTTATTTAGACTGCATTTCTATTCAAGTGGTATTTTTTCCATCAGGGCGCTTGAAGGCAGGTTTGCACTGCCAGGACTACTTTCCTCTTGAAATTTCAACATTTGTTTTACCCTCCCTCTGTTGTTCACATGATTAGTTAGTCTTCAGAAAACAAAAAAAAACCCGAATGTCATGCTGCTTTAAATACGGAAAAGAACATTCCCATTCTCCCAAGCAACCCGTGTTTACATGAAAAACCAGATAAATCTGTTCGGATCAGACTCGGCAAAACAAACTGTGTTTTGGATTAAAAAGTAAGGGAACTTGCCTTGGAACCAAGAAGTCCTGAGTAACTGGAAATTATGACTTCATGGTGTCTATTAGACTATTTGAGCTGCCGCAGGACGTATCTGGGGCATATTCTTCCTCTGAGTTAGTTGGTATCACTTGTACTGGTCATGTTGTGAGCCCTCCAAATGTCAGCATCTTGTTTACTTGCTTTTTAAGCCTAACAGTTACTAGATTTTCTGCCCCCAGTTTGTGCTACTGGAATAGTGTAGCTGGTGATGCGTAGAAGGGATACCTCCCTTGGCTGAGCTAACGCTGCTTTGTTCTGCAATTCTTGGTTTGTTGGATGAAGGCATTATGTACAGTTACTGGTGAAGCAGAAATGACTTCTATTTGTCTGTGTGGAGGAATGGACCTGTTGTTGTGTTTAAAAAAAAAAAAAGGTGCAGCTACTTGAAATAAAATAGGCATATGGCTGATATAAGTAAAAATATAATGGGTTTTGCTGAAGGTTTTTCTGGGGTGAGTGATAACCCATCTCTTGACAGGTCCAGTAACAACGCCTTTTGGGGCCTGGCGTGTGCCGTTCATGTCCTGTGTAATTTTTAGGGATGGTTTTGTCATGTGTAAATGGATATTTGGCATTCTGAATGACATCTCAACATGTACCTTGCTGCTACCAGGTTGTGTGAAAGGAGAAGAAATGCCTGTGGTGTGGGTGCTGTTTAGAAGGCTCCTCTGTAATCAGCAGAAACAGTTCCCTCCTGCATGGGGATGAGCGTAATTCCTGAAATGTCTGGTTTTGTGGCTTTGCCTGCACCAAATGACTTCCCCTGATCTTTATTACCTGAGTGCTTATTCTTTTCTGACATGCAAATACGTGACAGGCTGAGATTGAGGTCTATATGAAGGCCAAATAAGTGCTTTGTATATGTTACGTCACACTTATGGGGGAAGTTTACTACTGCTTCTGGGAGCAAGATAACTTCTTGAGAGACAGAAGTAATGCACTTAAACCTGTTATGCTGAAGCAATGATACTGAACAATGCGTTACTCTGAGTTTTGTCTCCATTTAAAATCTTATATCAGTGTATTAAAGGGTAGACTACTTGGAGATCACTCCTGGAGCTCTTTTCCCCATTTGGCCTCGACTTTGGGCTCTTAAACCCTGTTATAAATTGTCTGAGTATCTTTATGGTATCCTGCTATTTGAAATAGGAGCATACCAGTAGTTACTTGCTAAGTTTAATCCCCTAATGTTGGTGAATAAGGAGTAAGTTGAAGCAAGAGTACTGTCCTTCTTTTAAAAAATGGAAGTGATCTCCTGATGTGTCACTTTACTGGAACAAAGATTCTGAGAAATTAAGCAAATGAGTTCTTCGTATGTTTGTCTCTTTTTTTTTCAGTTGCGTTCAGTGTATCTCCTCCTTGTCTGCCACACTTTTTGCTTCCATCTCTCTTCTCCATCCTGTCCTGAAATGTGTATATTTGGTCGTGCGTAAAGGCTGTGGTGCTGCGTGATGGTCACTGCCTCAGGCTTGCTTAAATTCACCTGGGAAAAGAGTATCTATGCTGGGCCCAGTGTAATTCCTATGAGGCACCGTGATAATAAACTACCACAGGGAACGAAAATTAGGTTTGTACTACTTGTCTGAGAATACCCACAGCATGAAGTAGTGCCACCAGTCAGTGCTCGGAGTCCTGGCCCAGAAAGAGCCGTCTGTATGGTGAGGAGCAGTCATCTCTCTCAGAGATAGCAGAGGATGGGTCTGTGCCTCAGCATCTGTGTGGTGCTCCTCTTTCTTTTCTCCCTCACCCATAGTTTTTCTTTATAAGCTAGGAAGAGTGAGCTACATGGCAGTCTTCCGGGGAAAGCACGGTCTTCTGGCAACATCTGAGGCTCAGCAAAGAAACATTGCATAAATAAAAATAAACGGCGGCCACTGATCCCAGGAACAAGCAAGACTTTTTGTGTCGGAGCACAAGAATATAATCATACCAGCTCTTGTTAATATGAAGGACAAACAGGCCTAGACACCAATTATCTGTAGTCCTCAGAGATGGTGCCAGCCTGTCAAACCAGGACACGTGGAAAGAGATCAGTGCTCTGTGGTGTGACACTCTGACTTTTAAGATAACACGCCCAGCAACTTTTGTACACTGAAGATAGCAACAGTAGTGTTAGAGGGTGCGGCGGTATGTTTACGTCAGCGTTTTGAATCATGCTGTGCACATATTTGTCGTTTGAGCTTTGAGGGTTCGGCCCCCTCCTTAGGATCTTTAAAATGGGGCTTGTACAGTGAGCTATTAAAAGAATAGTTCGAATTCAGTGCTGTCGCGTAAGGTTGGTATGGATTTGGTTGTGTCACCTTCTGAGTCACTGCTGGCATAAAGGTATCAGAACTGTGGCTGGGACAAGCCCGGGAGGGCCCTGTGTTAGCTGAGCCTAAAGGGCTATGGAACAACACCGCGCGTTTGAAACACGCTGGTGATTTGAGGTTGCCCAGTTTGAGGTTTCTGCAATGAAACCTAAATTTAGCACAAACCCGCATCGACTACTTTTAACATTCTGCTGCTGTGTGAGGCTCCGTCTGGTTACATCGATGATCATAGCTGAGGCGTGCCTCGATGCTCTAGAATAGCAGCTGGACTTCAGGTCTGGGGTTTTCCTCCCTAGAGGTATTAATATTACAACACTAAGGGCGTGTATTTTGCGATACCTGGCCTTTGTAGTTGCCTTTGTGAGATGTTCTCCCACCGTGGCTAAACATAGCTCTCGAAGTGGTGAGCTGAGCCGACTCTGCAGAGCTCTGCTAACACCTTAAATGATTTTTTGCATTGCTTCTGACTTGGCAGTGGGCTCCAAGTGTGCCCTGCGCGTTGCGCACCGAAGCGAGAGCAGGATCGTTAGCTCGCCCTGGTCACCGGTGTGCAGCTGCTGCAGGGCTGAGGGACAGGACTCAAGCCTGGTAGCATCCGAACGGGGAGCGCTGCAAGGGGATTAGGATGAGGTGGCTCCTAAATGCCATAATAATCACTGTAACCCATGTGGATCCAGGGCTTTCAGCCCACAGAGTATGTTGGGCCGTGCCGTAGGTTGTCCTCTGTGTCTGTAACTAAATCTTCGGGGCGGGGGGGGATCTGGACAAGGGTTTGGAGCCCTCTTCACAACAACGCTGCAAACCGGTGACAGTCATGCGGTTCCGTAGCCGATAGTATCCGGGGCTTAATTTTAACTCTGCAAATAATTGCTCCTTCAGGAATATAAGCCAGCTGCTGTTCCCCAAGCTGCTCTTGTCGATGTTGAAGTTGATGTTGAAAGTGTTAAAGCAAATGCAAAGAAATATATTTGAATTGTGTGTTGTCTGCATGATGCCATTACAGGATGAGTTGGTTTGGAGGAAATTAGGAAATACTGGCCAGTCTGAGCTCGTATACTTTACCTGATAGGACTTGAAAAGCTTTGGTTTGGATCCCTTTTCACTAAATAGGCTTCGATACCAACAATTACAGTTTAGCTCTTTATTCAAGTTAAGCCATAAATAATTTTTAGAGTTGATGCATCTTTTCCACTTCAAAATTGGAAGGAAAAGACTCCATTCATTTATGTTGGACTGTGATGATTAGGGTCTACATCTTCTATGGGTTTTTTTAAGTGTAAAGTGGAAAAGTTAAACACATGAAAACAAAGACTGTAAGAAATTATTGTTATGGGACAATTGGAAGTATAAAATGAACGTTTTAAACTGATGATCTCTCCACCCCTCCCTAATTTATTTCAGGTTTATGACTCCGACTGTTGCGACAGCGTTCTTCTGGAGCTGCGGGAATATCTGCCAAAATACTTCGGTGTCTGGTCACCACCTACTGCACCAAATGGTACTGTTCTCATTTTATCTGTTAATCCAAACCTCCTGGAAAAATCTTACGGAACTGAATTTTGGCGGTTGCGAGCTCTGGGGGTTTTTTTGTTTTGTTTTGTAACTTGCTAATGTTCCCTCTAACGCCTGGTTCCAGTTTGCAGTCCTCTGGTTGGAATCTTCCTCCCGGGGGAGCCTGTGCATGGCCATTTGTACGGCGAACGTTCCCTGGGCCTGATGGGTAGTGCCCTGGAGCTGCTGCTCTGGTCCGGGTCGTGGGCTGGTGCCGTGTTTGTCTGGTCAGGCCATCAGAGCAAGAGACAGGAGCTGTGTGGGTGTATAAGGAAGAAAAAATTGGTAGACTGGGGCTTCGAGGGAGGTGTTCAAACTGGACTCTGCTGCTGGATCTCCAGAGGTTGTGTCGTATCATACAAAAGAGTTATTTCAGCAGTTAACCTTGGGGAGCTCTGCTTGGCGTTCTCCGTTACTGGTTTGAGTAGAGCAGAGCTCTGGTGTCTTAACTTGGTGTTTGTATTTAGGAGTCAGGAAGAAAAAGGTATTTTGGGAGGACAGTTGGAAGATTGTCTCTTCAAGAGAAAAGAGGTATTATTGATGTATTTAAAACAAACTAGTTTTTCTTCTGGAGACTTCTCGTATTCACGCTGGGGAAATGGAGCTTCCAGAACATAGAGAAACAAAAGGATGCTGACGAGTCTATTTAAATACGTGGGCACCAAAACTAGATGCTGTGCTCCTTTAATAGAACTGTCTTTTGCTTACACTGTCACTTGATAGACTCGTTCTCCAAAGAGAGTAGTAAGAACAGTGTCTTTGGACCCTGTCTAAACTCTGTGAGAAGCAAAGCGAGGAGGATTGTGGTAGTACCCAGCACTTTTCTTGGCTCAGATTTGCCTTCACGCTTTCGTATTTGGCACTAACTCAAATAGCTCTACCAGAGCTATCTTTTTCCTTCCCTCAATTTTGTGTGTCATGGAGCTCACTTAATGTCCCCTTGAAATTGCAAATCAATTTTTTCTATTCACAGTAGGATCGTAAGATGTAAAAATATGTGGTCTACCCAAGAGACAGTAATTCAACACATCCACGGTTTACTTTGGGAATTCACTGGCGCTGTGCACCATTTTGGCAGGTCTCCACCAGTAGGAATAACTGCTTAAAGGAAGAGTAATTTTGGATTTGGATTGTTTTGCTTCTTGAAACGCCTGTGCACTCTCAGGAGCCCTTTTCGCGGAGAGCTGTGGCGGGAGTTCAAACAAAACACTCCATTGCCAGCTCTGTTATCTGTCGAACTAATGAGTTTTATGTAGTCTTAATAGAAATGAAATACATTGGAGATGGTGGAGCTTAACAGAACGCACACATGCTGGATACATCCAGAGCTGAGGACGTGGCTGTTCACGTTGGAAGTGATCTGTTGTCAGCAGGTATTTGCAAATGCAGTTCTGCTGATGCCAGATGTGAAGGAAACCTCTGCGATGCGTTTGTGTGTGCATCGATGCTTGGCACCAGAGGGGAAAAGAATCAGCAGGTTTCTGAACTTGGGAAACATGTTTAGAAAAGTAGAAAGAAGGGAAAGTAACTACACCAAGGAGAGAGGTGGAGAGCCTGTTTTGGGGAAATCAGGGATGAGTTTGTTACCAGTTCCCCCAAATCAGCTGTGGGTTAAGCTCTGGTTCAAAAGACTGAACAATACACTGAGCTGCTGTGGTGTGTCCCTGTGACATATGCTTATGGAATCTAGCAGCTAGAAAGGTATCGAGTTCCTAAATGTGGATTGAGGGTATATTTGTAGGTTTTTGCAGTCTTGACATTTCCTTGTCATTTCCTTGACATTTCCTGACCTTTCCTTTGGCAGTCACTGCTCTACAGCCTCTGGAGACACAGTTCCACACAACCTCCAAGAAGTGAACCCAATAATTCCTTATTGTTGCTAAACTGATGTTGTGCTGGTTCAGCCATCATCATTTGATGCTGCCCTCAGTTGCCTGATCACACAGGCCAAGGCTGAACTCAGCAACTGGGCATAGGTGACTTCTAAGAAAACAAACCAAAACCAACCAACCAAAACAACAAACAAATGAAATTAAATAATCCATCAGTTACCAGACTGGGCTTGCTGCATGTTCTGAACTGTATATATTTTTTAAGAGTGTGTGTGTGTGCGGACACAAATGTCAGTTTGCCTGGTTTGCCAGGGCAGAGAGAGGATGGCTATTGGTGTCCTCGCTTAATGGAAATTTCTTTTATTTATGAGGTAATGAAGAAGGAAGACTCTTTGGTACATGGTGTCTTGTATGTGTAGCGTCATAGTTGTTACCTTGGGTAGAGGGTTGAGAGTTTGAGTAGGTTCTTACAGATGAAGAGAATTGTAGGCTTGTGGTAGGAAAAAATAACAATTAAAACAAACAAGTAACTTATTTTAGGATGACTCTGAACATGATCTGTGACCATCTCTGATTTTCCCTGTGACAGATAGGCAGGAAGAGTGGTGAGTAAGGTGGGGAGCACAAGGAGTTTCTTTTCTTAGAGAAATATTTAGGGAGAAGCATCAGTCGACTATGCTAAAAATGTAGACGAGTGGATGAAATTGCTAGCTAAAAGGGGTGGAATGCAATAAGTGTAAATGAGAATGTGGGAAGCGTGACAGAAAAGATGGACAGATATTCCCAGTACTGATAAAATCTATACAATAACTGTCCTGTTCTGCTGAAATGACACACCCAGTACTACTGCACGGGAGGTGGGTGACACGCCATCTCCCTAAGCTGATCTGGAACGAGAAAGTTGGATTTGAGCTTTGGGTTCTCTGGCATTGTGGGCATTATGGGATGTTATTAATGAGGAAGTAGGAGCCGTGTGAAGCTTTTCTATCTCCTGCTGACAGTTCTGGGTTTTGCTGCCTACTTGTTGCCTCTGCGTATTTTTTTCTTTTTCTTAAGTAACTTCACTGCTGCTCATTTCATACTGTGCTCTAATTTTTATTGCCTAAACTGAGAACAGGGTAGATAAATATAAGGCAGCTTCAAACCTTTTTGTTTTTCCTTTGTTGATGGGAGCAACTGAGGCCTTGCTCTGCTTATTCATACATTTTGAGAGAAGCTTTGAGTTAGAAATCCGATGCCTTGAGTTATGTTGTCGCTTCTGATTCCAGTGAGGACTGAAGGCATGAGCAAGTACGTGCTGAAGCCTGCAGTGATTCATGCCATGCATACTTGCTGAATTGTGGTGGTCTCTTGGTTTGTCTCCTTTGGGACTGTAATAAAATAGGTAAATAGTATGTCAAGCCACATCTTCCTGCCTGCTTCCTTGCTGCTGAAAAATAAAGGGGGAGGGCAAGCCTCTGAGGAATCATTTGTTCAAATCTTTGAAATATATAGTCAGGACTATCTACCAAAGCTGAGATATGAAAATTCTTATGAAATATGAATTCTTTTCTCCACAGGGGTTTTTAATTTAACCTGGTTTTAGGTGGCAAATGCATAATTTTCAGAAGCACGGTGGGTTAGCAGTGCACTGCTTCAGAACATCTCAATTGCTTGAAAAATCTGCCATTTTTAGTTTGACAAAACAAGGGAAGGAAGGAGAGTGCCCTAGTTATCTAGGCTCAGCAGAAGTCTTGTTGATGACCTCAAGAAGGACATTTGGGGTTGGATACTCCAAGGCTTTGAGAGCACCTGCCTTGAAAAGGTAGAGTAGTGATACCTACCTGTAGTGGCATTGCTAATGATGAAGACTTAAATAATAATTCCAAAAAGTGTGAGAGAGATGAGTCACTTCTGGATAATTCACAGGCTTTGCCAAGTAATTAGTATTTCCCAGGGTTAGTGTTAGCTCTTAAGTTATTTTAATGCTTGATGCTTTTTTTAAATATTAGTTGTTACATTTTTAGGAGGTCAGTAAGGGAGATATTTGGGATATATGAAGACAGGCTGAGAGAGTTGGGGCTGTTCAGCCTGGAGAAGAGAAGGCTCCGGGGGGACCTTATACTGACCTTCCAGTACTTGAAGGGGCCTACAGGGAGGCAGGGGAAGGTCTGTTCACAAGGGTTTGTAGTGATAGGACAAGGGGTAATGGTTTTAAGGTAGGAAAGGATGGATTTAGGCTGGATATTAGAAAAAAGTTCTTTAACATGAGGGTCATAGAGCACTGGAACGGGCTGCCCAGAGAGGTGGTGGAGGCCCCATCCCTGGCGTCATTCAAGGTCAGGCTTGATGAGGCTCTGAGCAACCTGACCTAGGTAGAGATGTCCCTACTTGTGTAGGGAGGTTGGACCAGATGACCTCTAGAGGTCCCTTCCAGCCTAAAACATTCTATGATTCTATATTCTGGCTAGATCTGAAATGAATGGGGAAGTAAAAAGCGACAGATATTTAAAACTTTTAAATATTTAGGAATGTTGGTGCTATATACTTAAAAAGAGGGATTTGGACCAGTCAGTGAAGTTGAGGACAGCGGAAAACCATGGGTGCTTGTACAGCTGCCTTTGGTGGAAAGAGCACAACTGTCTTGCCTGCGTGTTGTCCGAAGGGAAATATCTAGGGAGACAGAAGTTCTGCTTTGTAAGCAGCTTATTTTTATGGGTTCACTTTATTAAGGCAATAGATCTTTTACACTACTTGATATACAGTTCTGTTTTAGGGTTGATAAAAATGTTGCATCTGAACAATTCGTATAACTTCTGGTAACTTGCAATTTGTATGATTTTGTATTTGTAACAGTTTGAGTCTGGAGGTGCTCACAACATAACCCAAAGCATTTTGGAGTTGGTGGTGAAGGGCTGCAGCCATCTTCTGAGATGGTTTTGTATTTATTTTCTGTCCCCACCTCCCGTGGCATACCTCTGCCCGGTGCTTTTGAGAGCTCAGTACAGAAAACCTTGTATTTCATCTAGTTGTTGTTTTCTGGATTGTTTTAGGGAGATGACACAAATCTGTTGATTACAGTGATTTCTGTAGTATGCAAAAAGGATAGTTGTGAAGGATGACGCTTAGGTTTTTACAGTTGTTGTTTTAATAACTAATAACTAACAGGTTATGTGGACTCCCCTGGATTCAGTAGTGGTTCCCCAAAGCTGTGCTACTATCTGACTGAATCAGACCTGTGTCTAAAAACTTTGAATAAGAAAAGTGGCACCTGCAGTTCACGTGTTAAGGATACACTTCCTGGTAGAATCCCAGCATGGTAGGGTTGGAAGGGACCTCTGGAGATCACCTCATCCAACCCCCCCCTGCTAAAGCAGGGTCGCCCAGAGCAGGGGGCCCAGGGTTGCGTCCAGGCAGGTTTGGAATCTCTCCAGAGAAGGAGACTCCACAACCTCTCTGGGCAGCCTGGGCCAGGCTCGGACACCCTCATGGGAGAGAAGTTTCTCCTCCTGTTCAGATGGAAGCTCCTGGGCTCCAGTTTGTGCCTGTTGCCCCTTGTCCTGTCACTGGGCACCACTGAGAAGAGTCTGGCCCCATCCTCTTGACCCCTGCCCTTTAGCTATTGATGAGCATTGTTAAGGGAGAGAGAGCATTTATCCAGCTTCTCCTTAGGGGATATCTAGTGAGCAAATACAGAGTGTATTTGTTGCCTGTGACTTCTCAAAGTGAAGTGTGAGTTCCTGTAGCTTGACTATCTCTGCAGCTGTAGTTAACAAACCTGGTTGGTGGGTGAGCTAGTCCATAATGAAGCTCTTTTTGCTGTAGCTAGATTGATTCCGTAGCCCAGAGGGCATTGAAACGTACTGTCTGCTGATACAGTGAATTAGTAGAAGACTGGACTTTTTTTTTAAATAGTGTTTTAGTTTGACAGGCTTTCCTGAGAACGAGTTTACATAAACAATATGCCTAGTCCTGTTTATACATCAAGTAGGTGTCAAAGGATCAAATCAAACCTATTTCAGATTGATACATACAGTCATGATGGTGTAGAAACTGAAGCTCTAAGTAGGACTTACTAGTTTAGTAAGTCTCTTTAATTTCTTATCCTTAAGAAAGCGTTTCCACTTCTGAAGTGGAAATGGAACATCGCTGGTTCCCTTGATCTTGACTCAAACAGGTTCTGTGACCTGTCTGCACAGCTACCAAAACAAGGCAGTTTGTCCCTCATCTCTTTAAACTTGAACTGGTTTTGCTTTCTTTGACACTCCCGTTTCAGATGATGCTGCAGGAATGGGGAATAATGCAATGGTTTTCTGTCTTCAGAGTGCAGTAAAGCCAAAGACACTCCTGGAGTAGTGTCACAGAGTGGTAGGGGTTGGAGAGGACCTCTGAAAATCATCTAGTCCCATAGGCTGTAATTGAAAAAAGAACCAACTGTAGTGTGAAGTGTGTGGCTGGAAACTGGATTTGCAGAAGCTGATGTGAAGAATGAGGCGTGTGTTAATACCGTGTGTCCTCTTAGTGCGCAGTGTGCCCTGGTAAGGGCTGGGGATCCGTGAAGCCCTCCAAGCAGCATTGTCTGCGAGTTAAGCAGCTATTGAAGTTTGCTTTCTTGTTGTGTTCTGACAACTGGTGCTGTAGATTGTGTTGGTAATAGCCTCTTACCTTCATTGGAGAAAAGCCTGAACCAGTTTGATGAGGTTTTAGATATTCCTTTAAATCTTCAGGCACTCCAGGGCCTTGGGGTTTTCTGGTCCATCCACCCTCCCAAAGAGACTTTTGGAACTGGATGAAAAGCAGCCAAGATTTGAGGCGTGTTTTTTCCCAAAAGGTGCGCCATGAGAAACGAGTGTGGATGGGAGTGAGATAAAAGAAGAAAAATCAGAAGGATTTCAGCCCCTGCAGGGTAGAATGAAATGTGAATTTCATTTTTTTAAATGACACAAAGGAAAAATTGCCGGTTTAATTCTAGCCCTTTTTAGACCGAGAAGGAAAACACCATCTCAATTGCAAAACCAGCTAGGTAGTAACCTGCATCTGTATTAGCTTATTAATGCTATTTCAGGTATGTTAACGGCATCATAAAAACCACTCGTTAATGTAATCTGGGCAATAGTTTTAATTTGAGTGCGAGACTAGCACACCTTAATTGTATACAATTTTCTAAACAATAAGGCATTTAGAATTTAATGCCAACAGAATTTGTGGCTGTCGACGGCCATGATTTAGTCTGTGTTGAGAGAAGAATCTGACTCTTGCCGAACTCTTGCCTTCAACTGTTCTCCTTCCTCCACAGAAGCTCAGCAGAAACTACATGATTTTGCTTTGACCCACTGTTTATGAAAGTTGTGTCTTTTTCACAGATATGTATCTAAAACTGGAAGATGTGACCCGTAAGTTTAATAAGCCTTGCATAATGGATGTAAAAATAGGTCAGAAGAGTTACGATCCGTACGCTTCAGCTGAGAAGATACAGCAGCAGGTCAGCAAGTACCCGCTGATGGAAGAGATTGGCTTTTTGGTACTTGGCATGAGGGTAAGAACTTGTTTTGTTTTCAGATTTCTGCTTCTGCTCTGGCCTGTTGTCCCACACCAAGTACAGCAGCTGGATTTTCTAGCAAATGACAAATTCTCCTGGATTTTTACGTAGATAAAGCGTTACCTGAATATGTTGGTAGTACCGGTATCAACTGTTGAGTGAAATATGTTCCAAAACACACTGCTCTTGTTCACAACAGGCATTTGACTTGGCCGTGGCTCTTTTGGGAACCTATTTACAGCCTGGGTTCAGTATGTGCATACAGGGGTCTGGGACAGACCAGAGTTACTTAAAACTGAAGGTAGTTACGATTAATTCTTCTTGCGTAGCAGATATTTCCAATTATCAAAGTAATTTTTTAACTTTTAGGCTTATCTCAGAGATTTACGAACAGAACCAGTCTTTAATAATTTAATAATGATCTGTATCCTCCCCCAATTTTTTATCTTGGGTTTTTTAAATAAAGATAATTTTAACAGAATTTTTCTATTTAGGGATGAGTAAGTTTAGCTCTCAGAGGTGATGCATGTAGCAATAAATAGCTGCTTACGTTCTGCATTTAAAAAAGCTTTCCACCAGAAGAAAAGCTCTTTGATGCTTACGTGCGCGAGGAGCAGCTGTCAGTTGAGGGTTAGTTTGGGATGGATAAGGCCCTGCAGATGTCCGTGCTAACTCTCCAACACTTCCTCATCTTGAGTGAAGAGAAAGATGGAAATTCGGTATTTGTGTGTTGGCTACTCTGAAACTTCAATGTAAAGAGAAGCGGTACAGAATATTCAGAGTGCTAGGGATTGGAAGGGACCTCGAGAGATCACCTAGTCCAATCCCCTCGCCAGAGCAGGATCTCCTAGATCAGGTCACACAGGATAGTGTTCAGGTGGGTTTTAAACGTCTGTAGAGAAGGAGACTCCACAACCTCCCTGGGCAGCTTGTTCCAGTGCTCTGTCACCCTCACCATGAAGTTTTTTCTCATATTTACGTGGAACCTCCTGTGTTCCAGCCTGCACCCGCTGCCCCTTGTCCTATCATTGGGTGTCACTGAGAAGAGCCTGGCTCCATCCTCCTGACACTCCCCCTTTACATATTTATAAACATTAAT
>VZZY01024892.1:332834-420005 GCA_013400335.1 Eurystomus gularis | reverse complement strand
GCCCTTGTTCTATTTCATTAAATTTCTCCCCACCCAACTCTCCAGCCTGTCCAGATCTCGCTGAATGGCAGCAGAGCCTTCTGGTGTGTCAGCTCCTCCTCCCAGCTTTGTGTCATCAGCAAACTTGCTGACAGTGCACTCTGTTCCCTCATCCAAGTCGTTGATGAATATATAGACTAGTACAGGTCCCAGTACTGACCCTCGAGGGACTCCACTCGATACAGGCCTCCAACTGGACTCTGCCCCATTGACCACAACTCTCTGGGCTCTGCCCTTCAGCCAGTTCTCAGTCCATGGATCTGTACCATAAATGTCAGTAACGAATTCCCGATGCAATGTATTTAAAGTACTTTTTTCTGCTATGATTGGCACAGGAATATTTTTTTTTTTTTGATGTGAGATGTTTGTTTTCCTGCTCACATATGCAAAGCCAGGGCTTCTCAAGCTCCTCATCAACAAGCGTCGCTGGCTGAAGACTTTGCTGAGCTTCCCCTTTGCTGTTAGATAGCAACAGCACGCAGATTGCACCATTGTTGGAAATAGTTCTGATATCTCCGTAGTGTTTTGTACTTAATTGCCTAGGCTCTCAGCCTTTAGTCTGTCTTGAGATAAGCTTTTACAGCTATAAATTATAGTGGTCATGAGTAGTAATTATGTAAGCCGATGAGAAGGAACGTGGGAGTTGAGTCAAAAACCAGGGAAACAATTTAGATGGAGAAGGGAGGCTGGAGATTATAGTTTTGGATTTGGCTTAGAGTGTTACATAACCTTTCTTATCTCCGGTGTAAAACAATGTACTTCCCATCCTTTGTTTCGTGGCAGTGCAAGAGTCATCTTTGTGACTATTTTTTTCCAACGTTGTTGTTTCTTGTTATCTTTATCCCATTGCAGAAATCTTTTCGGTGCCCTCGCTCAAGCTGTCTGTACAACGATGGTTCCCCCAAGCGCTATCCCATCCGGTGTTTAACTGGATGAGAGTTGCTTTGTGCCTTGGGTACCACATTGCATGAAATTGCACCTTGGAGGTTCTTTTCCACGAAGAATTCAGAAGGTTCCTCCTCCCCTCACGCAACACTTAGCAAAGTCCAAATTCACAAGGCATTTTCTCTGCTTTTTGATGACGGGGTGCTCGCTGCCTGTCTGATTCCTTTAGTTTTGCAAGATTCTGGCCATAATGTAGAACATTTTCCTGTGTGGGCATTTACTGCCTGTGACAGCTGACGTGCTGGCTAAAGTTGTTAGTTCTTACCGGACAAAACACGGTACAACACGATTCAGAGAGTGGAGGGGTTTGGTTTTAATCTCTCCATTTGATGATGTTTTTCACATGGAGGAGGGCTTGATGGTGAAGTTTCTATTTCAGAAGAGCAAGAGAAAGAGGGCTGGGAAAAATAAAAAGTGTAGTTATCAGTGGTTTTTAAAGCACGCATCATATAAGCTGTCATGAAGAGATACAAGCAAAAATGTCTTCTAGGTGGGTTTTTTGTACCCTAGAATTTATTTATACTAGGTTTTTACCCCAAAAGCCATTTATACAGCTCATTTATACACCGGTAAATAAGCAGTCATCTGTTTCCGTCTCAAATATGGATGGTTTGTCCTTAAAAGAAGGAAGTCCCTGTGGGGCAGAGCTGTGATTTATGTACATTGTTCTGGCGTTTGGCATGTGCTAAAGTAGATTCATCCTAATGCACAGAATAGACAGAATAAATGCATGGAGATGCTTTTAGAAAATACAGGCGTTTCAGTAACATTGGTTAAAAGCTCAGTTTCAGATTTAGTGGAGACATTCTTTTCTTTAATAGATGAAGACATAGATTTGTTAGGAAAGTAGTGAGAGTTTAAATATAACATGGAAAACTATGGTTTCAGTAGTAGACATATATAAGAAGTATCTTTGCATGCGTGCAGTATTAAAAAGGAGAGTATTTTGTGTGCTGTCGAAGACAAGCAGGATGTGTGGGTTGTGATCTCACTTTGGATTCTCAGTCCATTCGGAATCCACGCTTCCTGATTTCTGCAGGTTTTCTTTCTCTTCCAGAACGTCTCGATTGTGATATCACATAGTCCATAGTGTTTCTGGACCATGTTTAAAACACAAACTGCTGATTACGTAACTTCACTAGTACCATCCCTCATGTACTTGTGTTTGTGCCTACGACCTGTTGTACACAACAATGCAGATCCCTCATCAAAGCTGTTCTTACAAGTGAATTTCCTCATCTACGGCATGTGTTTTCCTGCAAGATACTTACAACAGACTTGCCTAAAGTCAGTTTTGATGAGTGCTTTAGGAACCTTTTCTAGAAGCAAAAGAGAGAGAATAATATATAAGTACAGTCTTAGAAACAGGGGAGCAAGGATGTATCCCTCCTGTGCTGAATTTCCAAGCCAGCAGCAAGCAGGGAGGTGTGTGCTGCCATCACTTGTGGTCTAGCAACAACAGAAGGGAGTTTTTGTTTTGTTTTTAAAAAAAGGAGGTGTTTAGCTGAATGGATTTAGATAAAGAGGCATGTTCTCAGCAGCAGTAATGGGGTTACAGCATTGCTATAGAGCAGTAGTATCAAATAAAAGAATGTATTTTTAGAAGTTTTGCCCTTTTTCTTCAAATCTGTGGTTTACTTTCTTTTGGAAGAAGAAAATTAAGGCTTGTACAAACTCAGTGTTCGAGTCTTCCACTGCATCGCGATGAGTCCCTGAGACATCACAGCGTTGCAGAGAAACCCGGGTTCTCCAGACATGAAGGAAACCTGGATATTTATGAAGGGACAATCGTGAGGTCCAGGCAGGAGGTGCCCTGGTGTGGGTGTGCCTCTCACGTTGGCCCCTGCGAAGGTGGTGACCTGATGCTGATGTTGGATGTCCCCAGGTTGGCTGGGGTGCTCCCTGCGTACCCCTGCTTGTGGCTTGGCTCCAGTTTTGGCAGCAGGCTGGGTGCTGACCTTCAGGTGCCAGGTACCAGTGTGGAGATGCCTTGTAGACGGAAAACTGTGTGATATTTAAACGCTCACTTGCTCTTACCTATATGAGCATAACATAGGGGTGGCTGTTAAGTATATTTACGGAAAAAAATAAGAGGGTTTGACAGCTCAGCCGTTTGCCCTTTGAAGTCTGGATGTCTCAGCATCAGAGCTGAGATATCTCAAATCTCCGGGTCCTTGTTTAGAAGAGCAGGTCCCAGAGTGCCCTCGCAGGGCATGAAGGGTGGCAGGATGGGCACCGGGAGCAGTTTCCCAGGCACTGGCTAGTGCGTGGAGTGTTGGTGGCACACGTTAGGTACCTCTCTGTCGTTCTGGATGGGCCTGCTCAAAATACTTGTTTGGTTTTTTTCTCCCCTTAGTTTATGTGGATTAGTTAACATTTTTTTCAGATCTGAAAGAGCTCTGCAAGTTATTTAATACAGACTTTAATTTATGCTAGGAGTATCTCCAACAAACATGTTAATCTTAATATGTATTTAAATTACACTTTCTGGAAGTTAGGGAGGTGGCACAGATAAATATTTGAATAGTATGTGTATTTTTATGCCTTGCCATGGAAATTGGTACTGAGTTACCATAAATATTACATAACTTCAGGTATTTCTTTTCCTCAAGCCAGTCTTTAGCTTAATGTCTTGAAGGTTTCCCAACTGTGTATCTCACTGTTGAGATCTTGAGAGGGTTGTGCTATTTTTTTCAAAGACCACACTTTTAAAAGACCACTTTTTATTTTAGCTCAAGGTTTCCCTCGGTTCAGGAACGTCAGATGAACTAACCGTGACTGGGAAGAGGGTACAGAAATAGGTGTGCGTGTGCAGGCAGCAAGAATGTAACACCTCGTGGGGAAACCAAAGCCAAGTGCAGATTGGGAATGTCCAAAGGTCATTTCCCTCAGCAGTTAATGACTGGATTTTAGGATGTGCTGCCCATACAGAGTCCCTACTACTACTAATTAAAAGCCTAAAGCTCTTAGTTTGCTGGATTCCCGATATGTTTATGCAGATACCTCACCAAATGGGAGCTGCCTGTAGGCACAAGGAGGAGCCTCCGCACTGTCGGCCAAACCAGCTCTGACCTTGTGTAGAAAGCGTGTATAAAAATGACTGATGAAGCAGGAGTTTCCTTGAAGGCAGCGTTTTGCAGCTCCTGTGAGGAGTTTTCTTTGTCCTGCACTACGCAGTGGAACTCCTTGTGCACACAGAGCAAACGCGTAACGAGCTGTGGCAAGTGGAGAAGAAGAGATTTTTCCAGTCTAATAATGTCTTGGCCATTGTTAAGGTCACAGATTTGGCTTGGCATCGTTTTGACAGAAGTGGCCTAGTACAGACAGCAGCAACAACAGGGATACAGACAAAGGGTGGTTCAAAGGCAAACAGCCTTTTGGGAAGGGTTAGTAGATTAGTAGTAGCGGCAGTGTGAACAAAAGCATGGTGAAGCAAGAGATCCCTAGACAAGGAAGTCGTTTCCAGCCCAGCCGTCCCTGCGTTTGGGGGGTAGGTGAGGGCAAAGCAAGAGCTGGTCAAAGATTCTTTCTGTTGGAGCTTTGTTTTCAGTTCCTCTGCTTTCAATATGGGGCTTAATGTGTTTGGATTTGGGTGAGGTTTTCCAGGATTGTTTCAAATAGTCACTTCCTTGCAGGCCAGAGGAGGCTTGAAGCGGTGCTAAGAGACAGCTCTTAGCTGCCGTGGAGAATTCTTTCCTGGTTACCTACAGATGTTGCCCTTGACTGCTGTTGGCTGCGGCCAAGGCCAGCGGTGGCCAAGGGTGTTCCGAATCCGTGCTTGTTCATGGGACAGTTAAATGTATCCATTACCCTGTTGGTATGTGTGGGGCACTCGGTAGTTCGTCACCAACTGGTTTGTGTCGTTAGAAATGCGCTGTTAATGCAGAACACGTACACCTGCTGAGGTATTTTTAAACTAAAGCCCTTTGGGGGGAGTGGTTCTGTGCAGCTCATGAGAAGAGGTAGAGTGGCTTTGTGGGAAACCCAGCTCGGAAGCACAGGGGACTTACATGCTGCTCCAGCGTTTCTGTGGAAAACAAAATGAGCTTGCAGATCTTAATCAGCATTTTTGAGCAAGTGCCCATGTCACAGAAACCGTTAGCTCCTACGGGAAGAGATAAGGTTCTGGTAAACAAGGTTATTTGTTCAGGAGTGTGCTGGTGTGTGGAGGAAGCTGCATCTAGACTGAGTAAACAAAACCACTTAATATCATGAAAATGAAGACACAGCTAGTGAAAACTTAGATGTGGTCTTCAGACTCTCTGTCCTATTCCTAAGGAATTTTTTTTTCTAATTCTTGCTTTATTTAGTCATCTTTGGCTTGTGGCTCTTTAAGAAGTTTTTGAAACTTTTGGTATGTTTTTGGAAGTAACCTTGGTACCTGAAGTAGTTACGTCAGTAATCATTGGGTTCATGCCTTGTATGCGGTACCTCCTATGTGTTTTGGGGGGTAAAAAAAAAAAGTGGTGGAAAATGATTGTTTTTATGACACCAAAATGACCCTTCTTGGGTGCTGCTTTAGAAGAACGCCCCTGCGCTGTGCTCTTCTGCAATTGTAGGTACCAGGGCTTCGGTTTCCTAACGGTGGAAATAGGAATCCTAACAGTGGGAAGTGTCTCTGCTATCAAGTGAGCGTAAATATTCGGACTTACAGCTCCTATTTCTTTAAAATAAACAGAATTATTTACTTCCCCTTCAAACAATGACTTAAATCTGTTTCCACACACTATGACTTCGGTTCCTGGGGGACCCTGAATTTAATCAGTTTTATCTTTTTGTCAGGGAAGAGCTATTGGAGACTTTTCTTCCCTGCTGCTTCGCAAAGCAAGAGTTAAGGAGCTGTGTCCTCATGTTGTGCTTGTTGTGGTTTGGATGGGGGAGAGGTTTTGGGGTGAGGGGCTGCGACGGAAACAGGAAATTCTTATTTTTAAAATTACTGCTCATGTACCACTCCTCCTTATGTGCTGATGTTTCGCTATCCTGGATTTTCTTCGTGGGCTACCGCAAGGCAAAGACCCCAAAGGAGGGATCGGGGCAGGCACCTCAGCGGTGTGCCCCGACTTGCTTTCCGTGGGACCCTCTCTTTTCCCAGCAGGTGGAGGGAGGGCAGAGCGCTGCAGCTGCGACGGGAGCTGCAGGGCTGGGTGGGCTGAACAAGCGCCAAACGCGGAGTTTCGGCCGGAGGCAACTGCCTGCTTGGTAACACCGTTATATCTGCAAATAAGAATTGTCTGCACTCGCATAAACAAATTATACTTGGGCCTTGGCTGGCTGGCACGTTTCTGCTGTGGAAATTATTTCAGTTAGAGAGAAAATGTGTCTCTGCGTAAAACATTTTTTAATTAAGTTGCTAAGCTTGTACAATTCCTGATACGGACAAAACTGCGCCCATATGAGTTGCCTCCCTTTCAGGGCATTATCAGCACTGGAACAGAGTTTCCACTCAGCTCCTGGTGTTTAGTTAGTATAACCTCATTTGGGCCAGCGATCAGGGTTTCAGGTGGGTCTCATGGAGCTGGGCCTTCCTGGTCATGTCCTCCTGTACATGGCATTGGTGAGAGTATACCTCGAATCTTGGGTTCAGTTTTGGGCCCCTCACTCCAAGAAGGACATTGAGGGGCTGGAGCGTGTCCAGAGAAGGGCAATGAAGCTGGGGAAGGGTCTAGAGCACAAGTCTTGTGAGGAGCAGCTGAGGGACCTGGGGGTGTTGAGCCTGGAGAAAAGGAGGCTCAGGGGAGACCTTCTTGCTCTCAACAACTCCCTGAAAGGAGGCTGGAGCCAGGAGGGGGTTGGTCTCTTCTCCCAGGGAACAAGCCATGGGNGTTAGCGGTTGGACTTGAGGATCTGAAAGGTCTCTTCCAGCCGAAACGATTCTATGACTCTACGATATTTCTTATTGTTTTGCTGTTACACTCAATATTTTCATAGCTTTAAGAACTGCGAAATAATGGCATTGACTTTTTGAGCTTGTTATATCTTACTGGTTGAACATTGATAATAACACAGGTAGGAGTGTGACAGTTTCAAGTCTCAGCATCGATTTGCAAGCCAGGGGCCGCATCAGATGTCTTCCCATGATGGATACGTTGCATTTTGCCAACATAATGTGTTCTGACGCAGCAAAGCTATCGCTTAGACCCCAAGATGCGAAGGGGAGGATTTAGTAGAGCAGAGCACTAGAGGAACTAAAAACTCTGTGGGGGCAGAGTTTGGTACCCCTTTAGGGTACCAAAGGTGTGGTAGCCTAGCTCTGCAGAAATACTGATTGTTCAAAACCAGCACAGAGTCACCCCCTTGTTCCTTGCAGGTTTACCACGTCTCTTCTGACAGCTACGAGACACAAAACCAGCACTACGGAAGGGGGTTGACAAAGGAGACCGTAAAGGATGGTAAGACAATTCCCTGTGTCGGGATTTGGTGCTCTTGGGTGTATTTTATTTATTTTAGAACTGGATGGAAAAAGTAGTCTGTGTGTTCTCGTTTTAAAAGTCCCTTTTTCTCCTCTTGCCAGGTGGATCTTTAGCTGGAGCTCCCCGTCAATCCTACATTAAGTTTGCAGTTGTACAGTGGGGTAGTCTACAGGAATTTTCCTTATCATGGGTCTTTTACTAGTAATGAGAGGGTGATGGTGCTAGAATTGCATTTCTTTGGAGCTTTGAAACTATAATGAAATGGAAGTATTTTGGAAGAGTTCTGTTTTTATAATGTGTATATTTTTATCTCTACTTGTTGGTGAATAAATCCTGTCTGCTACATTAGAAAGCTGCTATCAATGCACCTTTCAATTTAAGGGACCTTCTTGGTTGAAGTCAATCAATATGTTGCTCTACATTAAGAATAAACAAAAATTTCACAGAAATAAATCAGAACAGCCATCATATGACTGTTTGTTTGGTGATAAATATTTCCAAGTAGTTACAAGTCGATGGCTGTTCCTCTGTCCCCTGCTGAGGCACAGGAGGACACACCATCATGCCCTTCTCCAGAGCTGGCACTAACTCGGCAGCTCTGTCACTCATGATGAAGAGTTGCTTGAGCTGGTTTATCCCTGGAGAATTTAATGGGTACCTGTCCAAAACTGCCCAAGTACTCGCTGAAATGACCTGGGGAGAAGGACCCATGTTCATCTACTGTTTGATACATCGATTCGTTTTATTTACGATCCAAACCCCATCTGTAGTATTGTACAGCTGGCCTTAACGCAGGTGAGGTGAATGAAGGTATCCGAGTTCCTCGCTTCACTTCTGATTTAATTAATAATTGCTTGAAAGGAAACTATATGAATACTGTCTGTTCCTTCAAGAGCTGTTCCCACCCTGAAATAAATGAAAAATGTTTCTTTTCTGAGGTGAAAATAATCCTGAAACGTGTCTATTTCTTGCAGGCATCTCAAAGTTTTTCCACAACGGGTACTGCCTGAGGAAAGATGCGATAGCCGCCAGCATTAAGAAGGTTGAAAAAATTTTGGAATGGTTTGAGGGCCAGGAGCAACTCAACTTCTACGCGAGCTCGTTACTGTTTGTTTATGAAGGTTCCTGCCAGACAACAACCGTGCGGTTGAGCGATGGCACCTTGGCAGAGAAGAGAGGAGTGCCCAAAGGACTGTTATCAGGTGGAGACATACTGGAGTATAATAATAATATTCACGTAATAAATTCGACAGAGAATGGCAAAATCGAGGCCTCTGTAAGTAAAGGCTTGTCCAAATTTTACGCGCTTCACAAAAAGGCATACTCGAAGAGGCACCACAGCCAGCTGTCTCTGAAAGTTGAAAACTTGGAGCAAGACAACGTGTGGAAAAGCAGCGCGTGCATTACACAGGAGCATCTGAACGGAAACGTTCTACCCCAACTGGAAAAAGTGTTCTGTCACGTGCCAGCAGAGATCAAGGAGAGCACCAGTGTCGAGGTCCGAATGATAGATTTTGCTCATGTGTTTCCTAGCAACACAAAGGATGAGGGCTACATTTATGGTCTGAAGAATTTAATCACAGTACTTCGAAATATTTTGGATAACTAAATTCTTTGCTATGTTTTTTACTGGGGGCCAATGATAAAGAAGAGCAACAACATGAAGAATTTCTGCACTTGTAATGCTGTATAACTGGGTTTGTATTGTTCTATATTTTATTTGTCTTTGTACTTTTGGTAGAAGGGTTTAACTTTTTATAATCTCACTCAGGAAAATAATTGCTAGTTCATTAGGGAGCGTGAAAGGATGAACATACTTGAGATGAAGCAGGGACAGGTAAATCAGTAGAGTGAAGTGTATATGGTTGGCTTAAATCATGCGAGCGTTACGTTAGTTCCCCTAACGACTTCAGCGTAGATAATATTTGCCCACTTGGCCTTGACACTGAGCCATATCTCCACGGACAGGTTTTCAGCGGATGGCCTGAGAACTGTGGATGTGCAGGATTGATGTCCTCAGTGCTGCCCTCTTGTGTTTACTGTGTTGGAATAACTGGAGCTGACCCTGCTTGGAGAGAAACCCCGTTTTGATAACCTGGAAGCCAGGGTTATCAACAAGTGCTTTTGCCACAGCAGGTGGAAAAAGCTGTTCTTTCAACCCTGGTGCGGGTGCTTCCTCTCTTGGTGGTTGTCCGTAGCTGATGTTCACTGCAGACAAGCTGCAACACCATTTGTGTTGAGGTGCTAAGGAAAAGCTGGAGTAAAATATCCTAATGGGCTTAAACTGCACAACCGCTAGAGAAACTGTTTGTTCCTAAGAAAAGGAATGCAAACGTGAGATGTTCCAGGAACTAAGTTGGTTTAGGAGATTAAGCCAGTCTGTTCATGGAGTGTCTGATATTGGGACTGGGAGAAACGCCTCGCTCCTTTGTTCTGATGGCCCTTCTCCAAAAACATTGCTTTTAAAAGCAGACTCATTGAATGGGGAGACAAAGCGTTTGGAGATGTCCTCTAGCTGTTTCCCACTTGTATTTTGGCAACAAGCGTTTCACGTTTCCGCTGCTGGGGAGCACCGACTGGAAGTGACGAGCGACACAGAAGAAGGACCTTTTACTGCGGAGATCCAGTTCAGCCCCGGAGCAACCAGATGTACCTCTGCTTGCTGTGGTGGAGTTGTGGCTCTCACCCTGGGCTAAAGCCGCCTCTTTCTTTATTTATTTTTTTAATGAGATGCAGGCAAGCTGTGTAATTTGAAAGTTGTCCCACTTCTTTCTTTTTCACGAGAGAAATTCCACCTTTCATGTGGAATATTTGAGATCAGGATGATGTATCCAAAGCATTTTCGGTGTGTCTCTTCTGTATGCCGTGTGCATGGCTGTCCTACCGTGGGTATGTAGTCAGCTACAGGGAGAGCTGGGACAGGAGGAGTCTTGCCATCCTTGGAGCAAGATTTTAACGCTTTAGGCGAGCCCAGAAGTTAAGCCTAGCTCTCTAGAACGCTTTTGGTCATTAAACATGCATCTTCTACACGAGGACTGTCTGTGGCACGGTGGCCTTGCTGCTCTCTCTGGCTGATGTTCTGCACTATGCACTCCTTCGTGTACACGTCCTTGCAAGTTCTCAGTTTGACATCTGTTTCCTAGATCAGAAAGAGATAAAATACTTCTTCCAGCAAATACACTGTTTTAAATAAAGCTGTAATTTAAATTTCTTTAAATAAAGCTCTGTTTGAGAGTCTGGGTGAATTGGAAGAAGCAGGGTATTATCTGTAGAACTCCATTGTTTAAACTTCCGAGGTCATATTGGCCAATACAGTCAAGAATTAAACCAATCTGTTAGTACCATAATGGCTCTAAAGCACGGGAAAAGACACTTGGAGGATGGGCAGTATCATTTTGTTGATAATTTTATGCAAATTACAGTGAAGGCTGAGGGGAAAATACCAGGAAAAGAAAGCTTGCTTTTTTTTTCCCTACCCGGTCCTTCCATTGCACCATATAGTTAATGTATTCCCCATATTTAAGCCATATTCTAGGAAGAGTTTGTGGTTTTGTTTGCTTTGATGCTGGTTTCTGTGTTATGATTTTGTTGTTCTGTCCCATAAACAGTCAACACTAGAGTAGTCTAGGCCAGTAGTGGCCTCGTATGATCACTTCACAATGTCTTCTAGAAAACACGGGGTGGGGGGAACATTGAGACACCCAAATTTTTGTCCTCTGTAATTCATCTCTTCTGGATTTGAATCCATTTTGTGCTGGAGAAATCAAGGCATCTTCCTCAGAGAAGTCAGTTCTTGGAAAATACCTGGATGCTCTTGTTAGAAGCGTGTTCTCCTGTCTCTGCTTTCAGCTCCACGTCCTCAGTGTTCAGATGCTCTGTAAGTATTGATCGTTGTGTTGACTAGGGCAGTGTTTGTAAACGCACCTGGAATATTGTTCAACTGTCAGAATATTTTGAATAAAAAAAAATTTATCATGTTTTTTTTTTAACCGGTAATTATTATGGATGATGTATTTCTGTTAATTTAAAATGTAGCTTGAGAGATGATAGGCTTTTCCTTCGAAGCTGTGTAAATAAAGCTTGCTGTCGAGGTGTTTTGGCATCGTACCCGCTGTGAATTGCAGCCCGCGGAGGCGTTCCGTTCACGTCGTTCTTGCACACTTGACATTTGGAGTTTCCAGTGGCTTGTGTCTGCTCCGATTGTTTTCAGGGACAGTCGAAGATGTGCCCACAGAAATCATGAAACAGAGGACAGACTTAGGAGAGGAAGAGGGAGATGGTGCTTGCAGGACGTACCCGTTGCCATCGCTCTCCCTCTCAGCGCTCTGCGTAGGAAGCGTTCGGGACAGGCAGGAATGATGTGGAAACCCCAATGGAAGCGGTAACCAGGCTTAGGTGTGATTTCTGTCCCCTAAAAGTGGAAGCAGGTCCATGGCCCAGGCCGCCGTGGTCTGCCGGAGCGCTGCTGTTGAGGAAACCCGTCTGGTTTGATTGTAAGCAATAAGAGTTTGATTTAGCAGAATCGATTGTCGAAAGGGAAGCGTTGTCATTAGTGTACTCTGAGAAAATGCTTTTCTGAAAACTTTCTGCGTAGGGGATGATGACAATTGTGTATAGGCTCAGCTGCTGAGAGTTTGTATAAAGTTTGATAAAAAAGCATTTACATAGATGGTATTTTTGGATATGGGTGCCACTTGTTGCGTCAATTACTTTGGAAATGATATATACCATTGTGAAATGTTGCAAGTATTTGAATCAGCTCGTTTCATGAACTAAACCGGAGACTTCACTTACAGTTGTGATCCACGTGAAACTTGTGCTGGTTTCTATTTTTCCTGCTGTTACGCATAGTCAGAACGTTCTTTTCCAGAATCCTCCAGTTTCATTTTTTGAAGTCCTCAGTAGATTAGGAAATGATTAATTCCCTTTAGTTTGCTCAACAGAGTGCATATGTTCTTGAAATACTTCAGTGCACATGCTAGTAAGTAACAGGAGTGTATTATACATCTAGAGCGCCAGGAAAACTTCCTTACCCGCAGAGAGCTCCTGCTGGTCCGGCTCTGGAGTGCGCAGTGTTCAACACGGGCCTTGCCACGTGGAACGGGCACGTGTGGTTACAGCCCGGACTTAAAAATGGTTGTAATTCTTTTATTGCATCGCATTATAAAGTGCTATCAAGTACAGGAAGGCAGGGGAAGGATAGAGACTTGCATGCACATTGCTGTGGAAAGTTAGGATTAGTTGCTCGTCCTCCTCATGATTTCTTTTTCTCCCAAGTAAGCTTTCCTTCTGAGTGCCTTCTTCAGCCCTTGCTCTGATACAACAGATAACCTCCCGTAGTAGCATTGTGGAATGATTCGAAGTGAAATTTTTATTTCCTAAAAAGCTTCTGCCCCGTATTTGCTCTTGAAGTGTAGGTGTTGGAAAAACGCCACCAAAATGTCTCCAGTGCTGGGGGAAACGCCGTTTCCCTTTTGCACGGTTTCCCGTGCAAGAGTAGTAGTGGGGAAGGTTGATGGGAGAGTGCATGGTAGGATTGGTGAAACTTCTTTCGCTGTGTTTAGAAGAGGACCTTTTGGAGGCAAGGTGAGTGACAGCCCGACTGCATGAAGGTTTCTGTTTCTTACTGCAATTCAGTATTGAGGTTTGGATTTGAAGAAGATAGCAGAGCGGGAAGTGATGAATGTGCAGAAGGAGCCCCGAGTAGGACATCTGGGCAGTTCTGCAGCACAGGTAATCCGTATGGATAAGATCCAAAGCCTGCAAGCCTTCAAGTATCTCGCAGGGAGAGCAGGCCATGCCTACTCATCGAGTTCCAACACCTGCGTAGGATGTGGTCTGGGAAGTATGTTCCTCTCCATAGGCACCACCCTGTCTCTGTGGTCACAGCAATCTAGCTGCAAAGGAGCTGCAGAGAAGGTTGTCACCCAAGGGACACTTTGAGCGGTGTTTGAAAGGGGGAAATGAGAGAAGCTGAGGATTGTACAGCAAACACACTTCCAGATGTTCCACTGTAGGCTGGTGGAGATGGGCCTTGTGTATTTGGAGTTTAATTTTCGTGTTACGACATTAAGCAGCAAATAGTCAGAACAAAGGTACTTTAAAAACACCCGAGTCTGAATCGTGTGCATTGGTTCAAGTAGTTCTTTTATTTTTATTTTTCTAAAGTGACCTATGAAGTAACTTCCAAATATGATGCGTCTTGCACCTGACTAGAAATGAAACTAGAGTGCACAAAGGCACTTTAATACTCTGGGAATTGTACTGGAAGGTAAATGAAAGCATGTGAAATTGCACCCGATGTTGTGCTGTTAATTGTTTTTAAAATCTAAAATTCTACGTGAATTATGCTTGATGGATGAATGTATCTCGTCGAGTCTGGTCTCTGGTTTTTTGGTTCAAGTGTCTAAAGCTGTCACTCAATCTCTTCTCATTTGTATGTGTTTGGAATTTCACTTGCTGTTCTTTGCCATGATTGGACTTCAGGGGGTATTGTTCATACTCCGTGTTGTTTGTTTTATAGAACGTTGTACTATGCTGTCTACCAACTTTTGTAACTTAATTCTGAGTGATATTTAGGGTAATTCTAATAGCTGTATATTTGGCAAATTATTAAAATTTTCTGCAAGTGACTTGCAAAGAGAACTGGTTTCTTTTTAGTGTTGGAAGATTGGTGAGAAAAAGCTTTCTCGACGATACCTGCGCTGCTGAGTCCCTCCTGTCTCCTTTTTTCTGTGGGCTATGCATAATTCTTAATATGCGGGTCGGTTCACCACAGGGTGTTACCTGAATTTTCCGGTTTTGCTTTAGCACTGTATTTTTGTCATGGAATCCATGGCTGTATGTTGGGAGTACCTGCCTTGGTGTACAAGAGTCACCTCTATGAAATGAAAAAACCCACAAAATTCAACCTCCTCCCCTCCCAACACACACACACAAAACCCAAACAGAACTCGGCTTTGGAACCAAAGTCTGTTGTATGTGAATTGTTGCCCGTGGTTTATTTATCTCCATAGCAGTCCACCAGTCTTCTCCCTAAAACCTTCTTCCATGCAGAAAGTGCTTCTCCGGATGGAAAGAGGAGTGGAAATACAAAGCCATGCCCTTAATTGAAACAATGAATTTATGACAATCCCCTCCCTCCCCCCCCCCCCCCCCTTTTTCTCTTCCTCTCTTNTGTAATTTGGATGGCGCGGCTGGAGCCCCTGTCAGTGAAGAATGAGGCAAAGGAGTAATTGAGGACCTCAGCCTTCTCCATACCCCTCATGGCCAGATCTCCTGTTTCCCTCTGGAAAGGGCTCTCCCTTTATCACTGACACACCTGCAGAAGTTTTTCTTGTTGCCCTTGATGTCAATAGCCAGATTTAACTCTATCTGGGCTTTTCCTTTCCTAACCTGATCCCTGGCTGCTCAGACAACTGCTTTGTAGTCCTCCCAGTCTACCTGTCCTTGTTTCCACTCTTTGTACGTTCTCTTTTTGCATCTAAGTGTGTCCAGGAGCTCCATGCAGGCCTCCTGGCATTCTTTTCTGCCTTCTTTTTTGGGATACCTTGCTCCTGGGCTTGGAAGAAGTGTTCCTTGAACACTGACCAGCCTTCTTGGGCCCCTCTCCCCTTCAGGGCTTTGTCCCCCGGTACTTCACCAGGCAGATCCCTCAAGAGGTCAGTGTCTGCTCTCCTGAAGTCCAGGGTGGTGACCTTGAATTCTATCATTTCACAGTCACTGCAGCCAAGGCTGCCCCTGAGCTCCACGTTAGCCACCAGCCCCTCCTTGTTGGTGAGGACAAGGTCCAGCATAGCACCTCTTCTCATAGGTTCCTCTACCATCTGGAGGAGGAAGTTGGTCATTGATACATTCCAGAAACCTCCTGGATTAGCAGTGTGCTGCTGTACCACCCTTCCAACGGATATCTGGGTCATCTCTACATGCTGTATTGTGCAGAACATCTTGAAGGGCAACTCGCAGCCTGCTGCATTGTATGTCCCCACAGCTGGCAGTAAAGAATTGGCATCAGCACACGCTTTGGCTGATGAAGCGTGAGGAGAAATTGAGGGCAGCCCGTTTTCCCACAGCTATATAAGGTCTGCAGTGTGGCTAGCGATAAAAAACTTGGGTTTGTAAACCAATTCAGTAGACATAAATTGGGTAAGCAGATGGGAAGTGATCAGATAGAGACTGTGCTAAACTACCAATTTTGCAAAATTACTTTTTAAAAGAAATGCCAGAAACAAACCAGGAACAGCTCTGAAGAAAATATGGACTTCTTGGACTTTGGTCAAGGCAAACCATGTGTTCTCAAAAACCGTAAGTCTTCTCCAGGATGTATTTCCATCCTTTTTGCACACAAAAAGCCATCCCTATGGCCTTGAGTTTCTTCAGTACCTGTTCATGGAAGTTTGCAGGTAAGAGAGGTAATTCTGGACAAACATCATGTTCAGCAGCAATCGAAAACCACTGGGAATTTTTGCTGGATCTCTATTTGCTCCAAGCAGTTTTATGCTACTATGTAAGCCCCTGAAAGCAGTGGTCCTCCTCTAGCTGGAATACTCTGTGTGGGTTTCAAAGTATTGCTGGGAAGTGGAGCTGGATGGACGCTCATGCAGAATCACACGGCCTTTTGTTAGGTCTTACCCTGATTAAAGTTGCTGTGGTCTCACTTTGCTGGGGCTGACACATCTCCTGGGATCCTGCTCAGGTCACCCAGGGTGTGTCTCCTCTCCAGCTCTGGTGCTCAGAGCATCTTCCTCCTTTCTCCTCTGCCAGTGGCCCCAGACACTCAGGGACTCCCTATCCTCTTTCCAGGTTCTACTCTAAGTTCTTTACCATTTCTTTTTTTTATCTGCTAAAATCCATCTGGGAAGGGCAAAACAAAAAAGCAGTGCTTTTAACCCATAAAGTGCCACATGCCACTCTGGATCGTAGGCAGCTGGGGTGGTTACCAGAGCCCTCTTCCAGCAGTTCACCACTCACCTTAGCACATGGCCAAAGTCCAGAATAACCCATTACACTACAGCTGTTGCAACAGGCTTAAGTAATACTTATGAATGCTGTGAATGATGAGCCTGCTCCATGCAGAAAACAAATGTTTCTGGGAAGAGCCAGCATGGCCTCGGCCTGCTGGCTTTCTTCTCCTTTAAATCTGATTTTTACAAACCTAGAGTATGAAACCCATCGTTTTAAAATGAACTAAGAGACACGTCATAGTTGCTTTTATCAGTTAAACTGCTTTTGTGGTCTGTATGAGGAAAAAGGAAGCAATAAAATGGAAAAAGAGCAATCCAGGCATCAAAGCAACAGTTACGGCCTGTCCAGGTCAACAGATGGACTTTCATGAGTTTGTAATTATCATTGCAAATTAGAAAAAACTTGTGCTGCATGAGAAAGAGATTTGAGAGCTGGGCAGTTCACACCAGGGCTTCTCTTTCCTTTGTGGTGTTAAACAAATTAAACCAAAATCATGGGCCATATGCATCCTTTTCATGAAATTACAGTTATCCTTAAAGCTAATCAAAATGGATTTTCTGGTCTAATTAAAGCCCAGCAGCTCAGCCAGGTTTGTGGGAGATGCTTCTGAAACAACCCGGAGGTTTGCAGCAGCCCAAGTTGAGCTCTCTAGAATCTTGAATCTGACACAAGCAATCTTAGTAGTAATGACAGTTCCTAAGTTTGACCTAAGTTTGGCGTTTATTCACTTATCGCTGAGAGCAATATAAATGCGGAGCTTTTGTGTTAGATCTCCAGGTCTCGCTCCAGCCACGCTGGTGCCTCAGAGGGGCTGATAACCAGCCAGGCTCTGTCATGGCTCATCTCTGACATCCCCTTGTGGCAAGACTAGAAGCAGTAGTGTTTTAACACTATTAAAACTCCGCCCGGAGAAGCGAAGTGATGAATTGCTTGAGCTGTAAAAGCCAGCGTGCTTCTAGTAAAACAGCAAAGACACAGAAATGCTGAGTACGCCCTTGATTTACGCTGCTTTATCCATTTTCAAAGCTTCCATCTCACCTGGCGCTTGCCAGTATAAAAGCAACTGAATAGCGTTGCAGGGCAGCCGGCATGGAAAGTCTGAGAAGGGAATCAGAAGGTCTTTATAATGCAAAACTATTTTTGCTACCAGGAAAGGAAGGTGCCACTCGTAGTCCTCAATGACGTTAGCTTTGTCTAAATCAAAGTAGCTCCCAGGGTACAGAAATCAAGATATAATGGACAGTGAATTAAAGAAAGGACAAGGGGACAGAACCAGGCAGAGGTGGAGGAATATATTTGCAGGGAACTGGGAGTTTTCCCCTAAATAAAAGTGCATTGAAATGAAGTTGAATAAAAACAAGGGTTTGTTGCTTGTGAAGCATACTGGCGTAATGGACTAGTAATAGAAATAATTCATGTATTCACAATAAAAGAGAGTATGGGAGCTGCAGAACAGCTCCCTCAGCCTCACCTGTGCTATCCTTCAATCCCAAGGCTGGCTCACCCTGCGGTGGCCACTGCATGTATTCCATGTGACTTGGGAAAGTGGAAAACTGCGTTCAGTTTTTGCCTTTAAACAGCTCTGTCCTTTGGTACAGAAAACTCATTTTGGTTGGTGTTACTAAACAAAGACTGTTTGGGTTCACTTTCCTTGGGGACATCAGCAGGAGCTTTCCTCTTGGAGGATGTTTGGAAAAGACCCTTTTGCTGCTCTGATCAAATTCCATGCCATTTCCAGTTGCACACTGCACCCCTGATTACTGCCACGAGCGCTGCCCAGTATGCTGAGGGTGCGGAGGCTGACACGACGGTCTGCAGCGGCCTCCTAACCCCGTTGCTTCTCTGGGTGATGCTAGGTGCTGGTTTGGGATATGCCCCTTGTACCCAGCAGGGATGGTGGCACTGGGCTGTCTGCCTCCTTCCTCCCAATTGGGACTTTGCAGGGCCTCGGACAAGGGGAAATGATCCCTTCGGTTTCCCCCATGGAGACTCTGGGGCTCGTGTGACCAGGGGAGGCTGGTTGCTGGGGGGCTGCACTCTGTGCTGGCAGCCCGGTGGGGGTCCCCATTGCTGGTTCTGAGGGGATCTGCACAAGTGTCACCAATCCTCTACAGGCCCCAGCTTGGCTTTGCACACTTCCTATTTCTCAGAGCTGAAGCCTTTTTAGTTATATTTCTTCAATGCCTCAAGATGAGGGCCCTGTTTGTTTGGGGAGAGGGTCCTGAATTTTGGTCCTATTTTGGCACCAACACCCCTCAACTCATCTGCTTCCAGAGTTTCTAGTGACCCCTCTGAGATTCTTTTGTTGCTTCAAGTTGTTTTTTTTCACTCTTTCCCTGCCATTCCTTTAGCAGGAGCTAAACCCACCACCAATGGACAGTGTTTAATTCCACCACTGGCACATTTTTTCCAAAGCACGTAACAGTAATTCTGGCTTGTACACCACAGTCTAGCTGAAACATAACAAATGTCCCATGCAGCTTTCTCTCACATGGAGAACGATTGGGGTGGGGGTTTTTTTTGGCAGATAGCATCCTTTGCATTCTCCCTGGCTGCAGATCCCTGTCTCAGTGGGGAGGCCCTGGAGCCTGCCAAGTCCCCCTGCACTTTCTGGCACTGCCATGGCCTCATTCTTACTGAGGGTGTGAATGTCTCGCCAGCATGGGAGGATAAACTGTGGGATGGTTCTGGATGAAGACCTGATAAATTCATGGCAGAGATAGCTACTCCCCATGGTGCTTTGAGCTTCTGACCTGCTATTATGTTAATTAAAGATAATGTTGAGGCACTGTTCCTCATAAAAGGCTGATCAGCCTTGATTTTTGATCCGCATCAGGATCGCCTGGTGGTGAAAACTGCTTTTTGTAACTTTTTTTACTCAGATGCAGACAGCATGAGCTGGGCTCTGCAAACTTCAGGAGCCTTTGGAAAATGCTGGGCATTTGTGTTTCAGCCGTGTGATATCTTTAGCTGCCAAGCAAGACATCCCAAAACCAATGTTTCTGTTCCCTGGGGAGGCAGCGACAACAGCCAGTCCTGTGCGTTTAGGTTAAAGTAGCGATTTAGTTAAGTAAGGCTAACATTCTGGACTGTCAATTGCGGGATTATTTTGTGGAAGATTAGAGCTGGAGGTGCCCGGTGACTTGTGCCAGAGGCAGGTCATGGTGGGGAGGATGGGGGGTGGTTTAAAACCTCCTGAATTTCTCTCCTCTGTTTGGAGATCTACAACTATTTTCTTTGGTGGCAGAAGCTGAGCTACCGCTGACAATAACGAGAGCTGTTTTGCCCCAATAAAACACTAGAGACAGTGCATTAAACCTGACTGAGACAGGTTTACTACCGCATATCTCTTGGCTTTATAAATGTACATTAGGGAAACCATTCTATACTTTAATGGGATTATTTCACAAGACATAGAGAAGTATTAGAGCTCTTGTATTGGTGGAATTGTGGTAAATAGTCTTAGGACTAATTAATTACTGATAATAAGCAGGAGCACTTTGCCAAGGGAAGCTGTTTCCCATGCTTAGTGGAATGTGTTACTAACAAATATTGATGTTTTCTCTTAAAAAAAGTGGTTTTAAGGACATCAGTCTATGATTCCCTCAGCTGTGTGGTTGTAATCGATTTGTGTTTTTAAATGAAAATCTGCGAGGGTTAGGCCACCTTGCAAAATAATGTAAGTAAAAAAGGAAGATACAGGCACGTGTACGGGAAATATCAGTGCCTCCAGGAAGACAGGCTGCTGGCTTTGACTGAGAAAAGGATGGGAATAAATCCCCCGACTCCTCTGTGCAGCCTCCTGAGGCATTAGGCAATGAGCAGACAGTGGCAAGGGAGGGGAATGTGTTTGGCAGCCGGGTTGTGGGAGAGATCCCCGATTTTGCCTCCAGTTGAGCCTTCATCCTCTCACCTCTCCAGTTAAGGCTCCTTAATCACAGTTTCCTCACCAAATTTGCCCTCGAAAGTAGGTTAGAGATGAGTTTATAACCAGCAGCACTGCTGGGGTCAAAAGAGAAAGGAGTTTGAGGAAGAGAGCACCAGCTGCTCCCTGAGCTGGTTTCTCTTGCCCCCAGGGATGGTGGCAACAATCTCTGCCAGCAGCGGGGACAGCTGCCCGGCCGTGCAGAAACCTTGCCGGAGTGCCCGAGAGCATCCTGTTAACCTGCTGACTTAGGGAAGAAGGAAAATGTTGGTTTTTACAAATTCCCCTCTTTAGTGGTTTAATAGTCAGTGGAAATTGAAATAACAGGGTTATTTGATTTCTTTACCGTGGCCCAAGCTGGGTCACGGCCACTTTTGGGAGGAGCTTTGGAATGATTTTCCTTCCTGTTCCAGGACAGCTCATTTAGAGAGTTGCTCTGGGTTTTACCCTCTGGCACGTGGTTTGCATGATGTGTTAGGAACAGCAAATGACACAAAGTGATTGCTTTCGTAGCTTTGTGTGTTGCCAGTTGAAGATGCTGCCCTAAAGCTGGTGCACACTTCTGCAGGAGGATGGATGCTCGGAGCTCCGGCACACAGCTCTTGCCATCTTGTATGGGGGATGCAAGACACTGCAGGTTTGCGCCACCAAAGCCTTCTTGCTTGTGTGGAAAGTCTGGGTTTTGGCTACAAGAGCGCTCCTGAGAAAGGACAGAGGCTGAGAAAGCTGAGTGAGGATTTTTCTACCTTTTTCTTCTTTACCGAAGACCCCATATCCATCACCCTCAATGAATGGGCTTGAAGGGAGCATTCCACCCCTACCACCGCTCACAGTGAAGACATTTTCCTCCACAAGGTATCTATCTACAAGTGATAAATGGTAGCAACAAGGTGTCCTACAGGCAGAGGTAAGGTGGCCAGAGGAGCCCATCCTTATCTCCTCTGGGCTGGGCAGAGCCTTCACATGGGTCCTGACTCCAGATACAACACTTCCTGCTCCCACCATGAAGCAGGTGCCTGGAAGGCTTCCGTAGCTGCTCATCCCTAGCTCTTTTCTGCTCACAAAGGCCTGAGGCTGCTCAAACACCTGACTGTGGAAGGAAAGCAGCTTGTGTATTAAGGAAATCCAAGAGGTTATAAAAGGAATAAAAACATTAATGCAGTCGCAGGCCTTCTAGCTGTTTCACCCTACTTAGGATCATTAAGAAAAGTGCAAAATAAACGTGGAAAAAATGAGACTGTTGAAAGTCCTTCTGATTTTCCTTCCTTCTCTGATCCTCTCTTATTTTCCCTCCCACCACTCCTTCCTGGTTGCTCCTGAAACAGCCACAGCACCTATTTTTCATTAAATAGAGGAAGGGCAAAGCCTCTGCAGAGCACTCTTCTGCATCAGCAGCAGGACACACACAGCTCCAGATGACAGGAAAGCCTGTTCCTGCTCTTCGAATGTAAATGCTCTGATGTCTGGGATTATTCTGGAAGCAGCTGAATAACCTGTTAGGCAGTAACTGCCTTGATTGAGCATGCAGTGCCAGCTAGTCCCCCAGCCGGGATGAGGAGGCTGCTGCTTTTGGGTTGAGTGAATGGCATTAGGGTGATTCAGTTGATTTTAGCAGCAAGATTGGCTCCAGGTCCAGCTGCAAATGGCTCTGCTATCCATCAGCCATCCTCTCTGACCAAGTCCTCTGCTTGGTGTAGGGGATATGTTGTAGTGAAGCATCCAAGTTAATTGGGAAAGCAGCTCCATGATGTACAAACATCACACCAAAATAAGAAAGTGTCCTGGCACAGATGTGTGCTGTCTGGCAGAGGTGAGATCTTCCCACATCCTAACCATCCCCCCTTCACACTCCAGCTGCCTCATCAAAGTCCTCCTCACATTTTTGTTTGTTTGCTTGCTTTTGTTTGTTTTGGCTGGGAAATGGTGAAACAGAAAAGAAAAGCTCTAAAGCAAAATGTTCATGTTATTTATTTTTCATCTTGTGACAAATACAATTTTCTGTTGGAGATGGTAGCATCAGGATGACTAACGCTTAAAAAGTATTTTTATTTTATTAAAGCATTTAGAATGGGGATTTCTCTTTAAAATTCAGCTGGAGGAAGTCTGTGGGAATTGGATGGGGCACAGGTGAAAAGCTGATGTGGGTCCTCCCTTCCAAAACACATCTCCCTGCTCTGCTGCTTGTATGAGGGAGGCTGAAGGAGCTGGTGTCAGTCTTGAGGACTAAATACAGGAATAAAGTGAGTAGGGGGTCAGTAACGTTCAGAATTGTTGGGAAAAACTTCTGCTTTGTGGTGAAAAGTTGAGGGAGCTCCTTGCAGCAGGATTTTTGAGTTGGCTCCAGCAATAGAAGCTCTGGAGGGAGCTGTAAAAGTGTTTCAGCACAGCTTTTGGTCCTTTTTTTTTTTCTTTTTTTTTTTCCCCTCAGCCAAAATTTGTCTTTAAAGAGGTGGTGTGTTGGGCATTGGAAAGTGGATGTATTTCTCAGTGATATGAAAGGAAATTATTTTACTTACCCCTGCTTCTATAACTGCAAATGTAGTTACTGAAGTCTTTGCAAGCAGATTCCTTTGTTCGTCACATTTAAGTGGTTTTAATCAGTGTAGGAGGCTGGCTTTGTTTTCTGCGCTGGATGTCAGCTTTCCCTGGAATAGAGAAACAAAAGGGTAGGTAAAACTAAAAAATATCGGCAGCAGGTGGAATTTTCTTTTTTTAAGGATTTTTCATAGCTTTTGAGTGTTTTTAAGATGATGATTACAGAAGGGGATGGGTAAACTTCAACACAAGCCCCTGAAATGCATGTGTGTTTAAAACACAGCTGCCAAAAGACAGCACTTAGTTTATAAACATGGCACAGCTATTGGGAGGGCTTTTTTTTGCTCTACAACCTCAAATGCAGGGTGAGAAACATATTAAAAAAGCTTTGTTAGAGGCTGACCTGGAGTTGTGGTTTTCCTCGCCTGTGGGAGATGTAGGCCAGGTAGGCCGCTGTCTCATCCTGCTGCTATCCGCTGGCATTTTAGGTATCGAGTGAGGAAAGACTGACCAGCAGCTCCTATTTTTGTTGGTTTTAGGTCAGTTCTGTTTCTTTCATGGTGTCCTGTCCCCTCAGGAAGACTCTTCTTCCCTCAGAAACGCGGGATAATTTAAGTTGTTTGTCAGGCTTGAGCCTGTGTGAGGAGCTGGGCTGGGCTTAGCAGTATCGATTCCGATAAAAAAATGCATCATGATGGGCATCTGGTGAAGTAGTGCTCATTTTCACCGAAGACCTTGAAAGTAAAAATGCTGACCATTGTTTTGAAGGAAAATGCAGGTTTTGAGGAAGGCTTTTGCACCACAACTGGCAAAGCACAGGAGAGGGGTGTAGCTAATGGTGGGCGTTACCGAGCCCACAGGCTGAACTACCCCTCTCATCTCCTTAAGTGCTGTGGTTAGTACCAAAACAAATGCAGATTTGGGTTTGTTTGGGGTTTGTTTTTTTTTGTTGTTGTTGTATGTTTGCTTTTTAACCTGAGGTGCAGTGGTTGGGCCCTCGGTCCCCCCTCAGTGACGCTACAAGATGGCGGGTTCTCACAACAAAATGGCGGCTGGCCCGGCCCTCAGTGCCTCAGAGGTGAATGGGCCCTGGCTGCGAGCTCTGGCCCCGAGGGGTTTCCCGGGTGGTCGGTGGGCACACAGGTAAGCCAAACTGTACCCTTTTAAAATCACTTGCTGCCTGGGAGGGGAGTGTGTGTGAGGAGAATGGCTTGAGGGGACAGCATCAGTGATGGGGCCTGAGGTAAATCTTAGCCAAGCAGCCATGAGGCTGCTGAGGCTTTCCTCGGGGGGCATCTCTGTGGTCAGTGAGGTAAATTTGAATCTTGACTGTGTCTTTGCCACAGCCTTCGAGGCTGGCTCCCGGAGAGTTTGTTTTTCCTGTGGTTGAGGGGAACCATGGCCTGAGCTGAAGGATGATGGGGAATGGCTGTCTCCAGTCAGCAGGGTCAGAGGTTTTGGTGCAAACCACCCTCAGAATCTTGAGGGATCTGCTCTGGGAGCAGCAGCAGGGGTGATCAGCTTTGTTTAATACTATATTACATGCGTTGTGTGCAGGTCATCTTGGCCTATGTGGCAGAAAACTGGCCCTCAACTGGAAAGCTGGAAAACTGGAAGCGAATGTGCACTCTTAAATATGTCACCTTTGGGATAGCTGACACCCTTAGGTTTGCAAAAGCTGGGGATGTACCAAGTCCTACTGGAACCACACACGAGAAATCCCAAGGCCTGCATGCCAGGTGAGTACCAGCTGCTGCTGGAAGGTGGCTCTGACTCTGTGGTTATTTGGGTGGTGTGCTGTGGTGTACCTGCATTCCTGATGCTGCCTCCTGCTTCCCCAGTGGGTCCTGGACACAGGCTCTCCTTGGGAAGAGATGGCTTCTTCTAGCGTTTTCAGCTGGATCTAGCTGAGCTAATGCCATTTGGCATGTGTCCGGTGGTAGCAAGTGCCACATACAATCTTAAAACAAAACAAACAAACAAAAAAACCTCAAAGCCCAACCAAACAAAAAAACAACCACAAAACAACAAAACGAGAAAGAAGTTCCCAGACAGCAATCTGCTCTGTATTTCTGATGTTTAGTAATGTAGAAGCTGTAGGATGGATAGTGATGTAACCTTCTTGTCTAATAATTTGGAACAGGACTTGTTTGGGAGTGGGGGAGCCAAGTCTGACCCCAAACAGATTTTCAGAGCTTTATCCAGTTGTTCTGAAGGATGGCAATCTTCATGACAGTTCTTATTTGGTGTTTCTGAGTTGCATGTTGTTACCCCACTGAGCCCCAAGCAGGAGTAGGGCAACAGCAAGCCTGATAGTGATGTAATAACTACTCTGCAAAAATAAGCATTGTGTCAAGGATTTAACTTTTCATGTGCGAGGATTTTTCTTGTTGTGTGTGTGGGAAGGGGCGTTGCTTTATTTGCTGTTAGGAAAGCACAGCCATCAGAAGAGGCTGGAGCTCATCACATCAGTGTCCTATTAGCAAAGCCAGCTTTTATCCAAGCTCAGATCTGCTTTGAAGTCCTGGAGTGAAGCCCTGTCCTGCTGTGGGGCATCAGCCCTATCAGTGGGAGTGATGCGTTGACTTTATGGAGGAAGTGTAATTCCTGATGTTGATCTGGCCTGCATTTTGTCACCTTTTTCCCATCATCTGTTGCTAGAGACTGAGAAAGGTCAAGCACAGGTAAAATTACGGTTCAGGACTGTGAGCAAGCTGCTGCCTGCTGTCTTAGTGACCTTTCATGCTGAAACAATGTCAGGTGAGACAATGTCTTGCAGAAGTAAAGATTTCAAAATATTTGTGGGTACTGCAGCCCCTTTGTAGTGCCTAAGAAATGGTGCTTCAGGTCTGTACCATGGGAGAAGAAAAGCCCTGACATTTTGTTCTCAAAAATCTCCGATTTTTGCTTTAGGGTTGTCTCAAATCTAGTTTTCAGCTCTTTTTTGGATTAAAAGGAAATAGACACTTCTGCAGTGTATCAGTTTAATGATAACAAACAGTGGTGTAGCACTAGATGTCAGTAGTGCTTCACCGATTTCTGTCTCAGACCTTACAAGCTTTATTTGCTGCCAGCTTTTGGCACATGGATGCCCCCTCCTTATTCTGTATTTTTCCAGAATAAACATGTACAAATATGCTGTCCTTCAAAAATACATTTTCTCTTGCTTTGCTGTCCTTGGTGAATAACCATCTTGGGTCACTGCCTTCCAAAAATGACATGGTTTCTGATGCTTCAGTAGATCATGCATAGCCTTTTCCTTATGTTCTTAGTGGTCAATCTATAAAAGTTGCATCTGGGCTTGTAACTTGGCAAATATCACTCGTGTTGCAGTTGTTTATTAAAATTCAGGTGTGAAAGTTTCTGAAGGGATTCAAACACTGCCAAATAACTCTTCATTTGTACACAGATACCCTGTCTAAAAGCTGTCTTTTAGGTGCATGCCTTTATTAAACTAGACCACTGTCAGCCAGATGCTTTAATGAGGTGTCCTTTGTCACACTTCAGGAAGGCGAACCCGGAAAGGAGGTAGCATAATTGGCTGAAGGACTCTGATTTCTTGTCTTAAAATGCTATAAAGCACAAGACACATTTTCACGGTGATCCTGGGTTGTTTCCTAGTTTGTAATAGTTAATAAAAAATTCTACAGCTAGTGCTGTGATAGAAGCCAGATAGTACAGCTGCTTCTTGCTTCCCCTTCCTAAGAAATAGTTAATATGTTAACACAACAGAAATTTGGGTTCAGAAGTGTTATTGGAAGAGTTTCTGGAGATTGTAGTTATTTCTTAAGGGCATGCTGTTGTAAAAATTTACCCTGTATCAAATAGTTCTGCTGTTTGGCTTCAGGATAGAGTTAAAAATGTAAGTATGTTTTATATTTCCTCTCTATTTTTTTTCTTTCACCCCTCCATCCCCCTCAAAGTCACTGTGATCTCCTGGGGCAGGTGCTGTCTATGTGTGGTTAGATGCCGGGTGGTGTATGAGGTTCAGATCTCAGCTGTGCCTCGTGGATGCAGCACTTAGTGTGAGGAGCAGAGCTGTAAACTTAGGAAACAAGGAAGCTGTGTACAGAGGGAGTTTGCAAAGCTCATCAAATACATCAGAGGAATCTTAATCATGGAATGGAACGTTGAAAATTGCTAGTTTTCCCAAGATACCAAAAGCAGTAATCTTTCCAATAATCCACGCTCCTCATGCAAGTGTTGGATTTAATGATATACGGAAGGGAATTCTGCATTTCTCCTAATAAAAGAGCTGGGAATGTAACAATGAAATAGCTGTCAAACAAAGTTTGTCTTTTACACAAAGCTATGAAATTGGAGAATGCATCCCCATGGGAGGTTGCAAACAGCAAAAGTTTGTGTGCTGAAAAAAGGAATAAAAATTGATGGCAAATCAGCTGAGAGCTGTTAGAGTCAGATCAGGGCCAAGGAATCTGGGTATTGCTGATCCATGAAACAAGGGACAGTGTGCAAAGGCCTTGGCAGAGACTGTGTATGGAGATCGGCAGATGTTTGGCTGATATGTGTTGGGATATCAAGCCTGAGAGGCAGCAGGCCCCCCTGTCCTTCTTTCTGTCTTTTCGTAGTGTAACAATAAGAATTCTGTGAGAATAAGCATCTGGGAAGAGACTTTTGGTGAGGAAAACCATGTTATCCCTATACTTACTGGAGACCAAAAAAGCAGTTGTCTTGGACACAACTCCAGGAGAAGCTGTCCTGCATGAAGCACTTATTATTTTTAATAGTATTAGTAAATCCTTAATGTGAAAATAAAGAAGAAAACAATTCTGTGTAAAGGAAAGCTGCATTTTAAAGAAGTGGTATCATCATATATGTCTTACCTGTGTGATGTTGGTATGTGCATTTTATCTACACTCTTATGCTGTCCGTTGTAGGATAGAAGAACTGTAGTATTTGCTTTTGGGGCATTTTTTTGCCTTCCCTTTGGGAGCTGTATTACTGTGGTCAGCCACAGCTGTCCCACCAAGTCAGCTAGCCTGGAGAGTAAGTTTCCCTCTACTGAAATATGTGATCAAAATATGACCTTTAAATCCATTTCTCTCTGTTTCTGAGATTTCTTTTTAAAATGGTGTTTGTGTGCTAGGCTTGCTTTGATCTTCCAACTGTGTAGGCTAATTTCTATGCGTTTACTCTGAGTTTGCATCTGTTATGGTCTGTACAGAGTAAGAATCGTGGAAAGCCACTAGGATGTTTGCGGAGGTGTGGGGCAGCGCAGGGTTCTCCACTGCAGCCTCAGGTTAAAGGGGGATTAATCCAGACACGGGTGTTTCTCCTTCACCGAGCAGCTGGAGGCATCCTCAGGAGATACTTGTTTAAGAATAGAAATAATTCATGTGAGCATGATGCCACGTGTCTGCAGAAGCCCCTTAAAAACAAGATTAACCTACTCTTTTAGCAACTTCAGTGCCTAAAATGTTTTTTCAGTACTTGATCACTAGGGTATGAGACAGCTTCTGGGGACAAAATTCAGCTGTTCCAGTTGCTCTGGGTCAAAAGAAATAAAACAGAATAAAGTGACTTTTAATTTTTTAATCTACTTTTAGGCTGCTCTTTTGGTTCCTGAGTGTGGCAATATCAAGGAATGTTTCAAAGATGTGCTCATCTGGTTTTGCAGGAGATGGTGTCACATTGAGTTTTGCAAACATGGGGCCTCCCTCTACTTTACTCTGAGAAGTAAAGCAAGGATTAAGAATGCAGTTGTGTGTTTAGAAAGTAAAGGTGACAGGCAGAGGAACTACAAGAAACCTTGTTTCCTGGGGAATTCCTGAGCAGGCTAGGGAAGCATGGCAAAGGCTGTGTTGCAGGAAGAATCCAAAGGAAGTTAACAGGGAAGAGGAAAAAAGACTTAAAAAAAATTCCTGCCCTGTCTATTGAGCAGAGGAGTGAAAGACTGTGCTATGTGTGTGCTTGTGTCTCCCTGCTTTTTTGACTGGGATCCTTGAGAGTGGAGTGGTGGCTGGCTGGTGGCTCCCCAGATTGTCCCCATGTGTGCCTACCAGATGGGTGAGCAATATGAGAGCTGTAACTTCTCTCTTTTATCCTTTTTTTTTTTTCTCTCCTCAAGGAGCTAATGGGTATGGTATGGGGCCTCAGATCCGCAGATTCACATCAGAGCTAGGCCACTGTTGAGGGACTTACAAGGACTTACACAAAATTATGTTTTGAAACTTTCAAAATCTTGCTGCTGCCTGCTTGTGCTGCAGTTGTACAGCAGCTCTGCTGGGCTTTACATCATCTACTAACAAAACAGTGACTCTGCTCAGTCTAAATTGTGGGCCAAGGTTTGTGTCTCTTGGCAAAGACAGCTGAGTGAGGTCTTTGTAGCTGCTGTTGCTTTTAAGACCACCAGGCCCTGTGATCTAGAGGAGAAGCTTTTTAGCTTCATTCTCAATGCTGAACTGTGATGCAAGGTCTGTCTCCTGGAGGGGTTGGTCAAGGCAACTTGTGGTATTGCTGGGTGCAGTTCTTATGAACCTGGACAATTCTGGTGTTTCTAGGAGTCTACAGATAGACAGGTCACACAGACAACACATGAAGTTTGTTTTGGTTTTTTTTTGTAGTAGAGAAGTGCTGAGAAAGGAAGTATGAAGTATAATTTGTGTAAGTTAGGTGGAATAAACAAATAAAATGACCCTAAAGGAAATAGGAGGCCTGTTGTCCATGACAGACAGGTGTATGTAATGCAGATGCATGTGCCATACAGAATGCATATGTATGTTTCCATATGTTGTATGCACAATTTATTGCCATTCAAATAGGTGTATGAAGGAGAGGCAGCTGTTACACAGTAGGAAGTGTTGTGAAATGATAATGTGGATAATACTGGTTTTAAAAGCTTAATGAAGACAGACAAGCATGGCAGATATGAAGGAGTTACCATATACTTGAATTAACCTGCACAAACAGCTTTGAGTCATGCAAAATTGTATTTTACAATAGGGTATTGTTACCTGTCTGGCTTGCTGGCATGAGTATCTGGTTGTTTGATGCTAACAAACTAGATCCTATAAATGTTGCTATGCAATTAAGGATTTAATGTACTTGAAAGTGAGTTCGGTGCAATTATTCACTTATTCTTCTCACTTTTTTCTCAATGTATCCCCATATATTAAACAGCAAAGCTGAATCGAAGCAGCCAGACAGCTGAATTTTTAGAATGGCAGATGAAGGTAGAGATCCTGTACAGTTTCTTAAATTGTCCCCTGAAAGCTGAGCTTTATCCTGTCCTCCAAAATAGGATTATGAATCTTAAAGGATTAAATTCTCTCATTTCAAATACCTTAATGAATTGTGATTTGTTCTAGTTTATTTTTTCTCCACTTCTGTTTTGCAGAAAAATAAATAACTGCAAAGGTAAGAAGCCCTTCAGATCTGTGACGGTAAAACTTAACCCTGTGATCGGCAGGCTTGGCCACTGCGGACCCATCATGGTCTAGGCAGGGGCAGTCAGTGCCAGTTGGCGTATCTTTGAGATACAATCTTGGCTGTTGCTACGGTGGATTATTTATCACTGCTAATTGGTGCTTTTTATTTGTACTGGGGAAATGAGATGTGCTGTGGCGATGAATAGTGGTCAAGAATGAAACGGGAGAAAGCTTCTTGAGAAACCCTTGTGTTGGTGCTGAAACCTCAAATGAGTCTGACTCCAGATTTGTGTATGACTTATAAGAAGATGGGGCTGGTGAAGTTAAATGTTACCTGGCTGAGTTTAAGCTTGCTCTGGCACTGCAGGCAATGATTTCCAAGGTCACTGCTAGGCTCTAGTGAACACCAAAATGTTCTAGTGTATGCCAAAAAGCAGGAGGTAGGTTCACACCGAGCAGTAAATAGTTGTCTGCTTCAACTTAATGCTGATGCTATTGGCCCGTGCAATAGTGTGTGCTCTTTCTCAAACCTGGAGGAGTTTTGCTGGTAAGGGGCTAAGTTTCAAGCACCTTTTCCTATGACTGATCTTGGGTAGGACTGTTGGCAAATACTGGTTCTTAAATCTGTACAAGTTCCGAAGGTATCTGAAACCTTCCATTAGCCTTCAGATAGTATTTACAAATTTTACTGTGAATATTCATTTTATTAACTTGGTCTTAAAGTATTCAATATTCTATATGGAATTTAATAAACTCCAGTGTTAAAGTAAAATTGCTGGAATAGAAACAAAGTAGGCACCATCTTCCTAAAGGAGGATGGTCTAGAAGTACTGAGAGATATGAGGTCACTGTCCTTAAAGGAAGAAATCGGGTGGATTGGGGAGGAAGAGATCTTTGTACCATGAGAATTGCGTTTGTTTTGCAGTGGAGGGTAGGAAGAGGTTAGGGATATACAAACTGTAGCAGAATAGAGCATAGAAAAGAATAAGTAAATTTCCTGAGTAGGACACGTGCAGTCCAGAGAGGCCTTTGATTCACAAGGCAAAGGAGTGCTGTGCTGATAACGGCACTTGTGTGGCTTGAGGGATGGCTCTGTCCCCGGTTTTGCTCTTGACCTCACACCTCTGGGTTTCTTTCCCCTTTTATCCTCTGCCTTGTGTATTTAGATTGTGTTCCTTTGTATCAGGGCCAACCTGCTGGTGAGCATGCCTTCATTCAAGGCCTTGGCCAGGGACTGCAGACACTCTTGTCAGAGAAAGAAATAGTCTTTAAAATGCACAGGGAAGCTGTAAAGGATAAGATGGAGGTGACCTTCTTTGGTGCCATTTTTTGATAAGCTGGCAGCAGCATTTTGCATATAAATAATTATTTACTGAAAAGCAGCCCACTGTGCAGTGGGGGAATTGAGGGCAGCAGCAGCAGTGGAGATTTGGAAGAGGCTTGGCGGTGTGGTGTCTAGCAAAAGAGTGTTGTGAAGGAGCCTGAGTTTCTGCAGCCAGGGCTAGCCAGGTATTAGCTAGGAGAGCTGTGGGGCTGTGCTAATAGGTAAGTTGAATAGTTACTAAACTCGGCCATATCACAGCATCCTGTGGTTGAATGTAGGTGTGCAAAGGCTCACTCGCAAAATATGCTGTTTCTAACAATTTTAGGTCTGCTAGTTGCTAGATATGAGTGAAGAAGATGGGAGCCTTTGTTCAGTTCAAGCCTACCCCTCCTGGAGACTTTTGTGTTGTAGACAAAACTAGCTACCTCAACAGAAGTGTGGGTTTTTTTTTTAAAGAGAAGTTTTAAAAGCTGGTTTGTTGTAACTTAAAAAGCAGAAAAAACCTGTGGGTAAGGAACCAAGCAAACTTATGTGCTGTTGTGAAAAGAAAATTGAAATCTGAGTTTCTTGAAGCAGAGATTAACTTGAAAAGAATGTTTCATTTAGAACAGAACAAGCCTGGTGTTGGCATCTCCTGCAGGCAGACATAGATCCATGTCCTGGTGGTGAGGTGAGCCAGATGGAGCTTCCTTTCCTGGGACCAGCACACACAGAGGATGTGGATTTAGTTAGGGCTGCGTGACCTGGGCATGTCAGTGATTCCCCGGCCTCTGTGAAGTTTCTATTATACCAAGATGTCAATGGTATTGTCTTGCCTCCAGCTTGGAGGAGAGAAAATGGTTCCAGAAAAATGAATGCAACTTCTTGTACTAAGGCAGAGGATGCTCGCCCAGCAGCTAGCTGTCATCTGCTGTTTGTTACTGGCCCTTTAGTGCTGTGGGAGCCTGAGATTTAAAAGCCATTTTACTGCTGGGTTCTTTCTGTACAGCAGAAAAAGCTCTCCATAAAGCACAGAGCAGCCTTTCTGACAGCTACTGTGGAAATGTCACTAAGAAATGTAGCCTGAGGGTCTGAGTACTCTGGGAGTTTCTCCTAACAATGTTATTTCCAGAATAAAGCTACTAATTTTGGCTCTTGACTCTGCTCATCTTCATTAGGCAGATTTTGTGCTTTGAAATGTGTGCTGTTGAATAAAAGAAGGGTAAGAAAGGTCAGTGGGGAAAACCTGAGAAGACTGAAGAAAAGGTAAAGCTGGTAAAACAGAGCAGAGAAGTAGTGATGAGGTGGTGGAGCTGCCTGCTCTTTTTGAGCTGAGGTGGTCAGGCTCGGAAGTGAGGGGCAGCTGAGAAATGAGCAGCAGCAGAGAAGCTGCTGAGGATGGCAGTGGCAGAGGGTGTGCAGGGGGTGACCGTGGGTGGAATGTAACCCTGCCTGAGAGGAAGGATTAGAAGCAAGAGGTTGGAGCTCTGTGAGCAGGAGAGAAGACCAGCTTTTTTTCCCTTACCACTTTAGCAATTGCTTCTTGTGCAGGTTTTTTTTTTTGTTCCAAACTTTCCATGAGTGGCCTGACAGATGTGAAGTGAAAAGGCTGTGCTGGAGCTGTCAGGGCACCTGGTGCTGATTAGTAGAAAAGTGCAGCTCTGTGTCTGCCCTTGAGGGCTTTACCTACTGATTTTGAGTCAGTCTGTGTGGCAGAGTGTGTTAAGGAAAGGCAGTGTCCTTTTGTGGGCTTGCTTTTTTCCTGTTGTCCTTCTGCCTTTTTTAAGCTGCATGGAAATGTGGGCAGCAATCTGTAAGAAAACAATAACCCGAAGCAACGAAACTATTCTAAGATTTGTATTGAACTTCTCAGCAAGGTTATGTCTTTAGTGCCAAAGTCAAGCTGGTTTTCATTTTAGTGGTGGGTGCTTGGCTTTTAAGCCATTAATGCAAGGATAAAGTCACCAGTCTTGCTCTACAGGCCCGTGGAGAATTGAAGACAGTTCTAAGGAGGTACAAGCACCAAGCCACTAACATTGCTGAATGTGTGTGATGTCTTAATTATTTCTAAAGAATGTGCATGTTATTCACTTAAATATGCCATGATCAGAACACAAAACGTATTTTTAGTGAGACCTCCTTCCAGAAAGGAGCAAGTGCATGTGGTTTGACAACAGCAGTCACTTCTGTCTTTGGAACTGGGTCCAAAACTAAGTTGTTGGCCCTGCAGCCCTCTCCATGTGTGGGACCATTGGACATTGCTTTTTGCTTGCCTTTTGCTGATCCTGTTGAGTTGGCAGGTGAGTCGGTGCCATCTTCTGATGCTCCACGTTCAGTGAAGCTGTTCTGCAGTGGCAAGAGGATAGGAGAGGTGCTTGCCTTGCTGCAGAAATGCTGCTCTTGAGCCAGTTGTGATGGTACTCTGGGTCCTGCTCTGTTTGGAGGAAGAAGTGTTTGGGCTGAGCTGAACGATGGTATTTTTTTGAGTGCAGGCTGTTCTCATGTGTAGCTGCTCTTAAAGGTGGTCATTGACAGCCTGCACAAGGTTAAGGAGCTGCAGCCAAAGCCAAGGGTCCTTGGAGATGTCTCTAGCTGGCACAGGAGAGTGTGGCCTTGCAGTGTTCACTGTAACTCTACCCTATACCCATTTATCGAAGCACTGCTGACGGGAAATAATTTTCATCATTTTATTGATAACAAGTAAGCATTCAGTCTTTAAAAGAAGCAATCTGGAAGCAATCTTCCTTTAAAAGAAGAAGGACTCCCAGGAGGTTTTCTGGTCCAAAGAATATGAAGTCCCAAACTGTTGGACACAGGATGTTGTGAAAGGATAATGAGATTTCAGTGGTACAACTTGGGATTGCTCCATTGCTCGTGAATAGTGACCTCAAGGCATACTTACACTAAGCATTTACCAGGTAGATTCATGGAGTTACCTTTCAGTTGGTACTTAATTAGATATTAATCACTTTGACAGTCTAGAATATGTTTATCAGAAGCTCTTGCCTTATTTTGGTAAAGCTTTTTCCAAGCTGTCATGCTAGTAGACTAGATATTTATTTCCCTCAGTTAACAAAGGGAGGTAAATTGGGATTCTAACTCCTTCAGAGTGAACTGTTACACGTACTCACTGTTGCTCTTGGTGGTAATGTGGGATCCTGTTTGTACATAAAGTGCAGAGAAATGATTCACTACAAAATTATGGAGTGGCCCTTTAGAGAGAAGCAAAATTGGTGTTCTCTCTGCCCTATTTATTATAAGTCTGAGTCTCTCAACAGCAGTAGCGAAGTACTGAAAGCGCTTCCTGAACAGTGTTCTGTTAGCTGTACGTCTTTACGGAAGATGTTATATCACATCTGAGTCCCAACACGAGGGACAGTCATTCAGTTTGTGCCATTGCCTGAATGAATCTCTGTCTGCTTCCAAAACTATGACCAAAACAGAGTCTTCCCTTTGACACAGGTCTGTGCCCACTGGTGAAGATGGCAGTGGTAAGTCAGAGGTTTTTTCTTTTTTTTGTGGTAAGTTAAAGTTTTTCAAATGTGTCAGTGTAGCTACCTGAGACTATTTCCTATAAAGCTGCATGTGTACTTCAGAAGCTTTTGTGTTTCACCAAGGTTTGTACTGCTCTAGGAGCTGTTTAGGTATGGAAAATCCTTAAATCCCACAAGTAAATCATAATTATTTTTAGCGATTTATAGCTGCTGGATATATAAACTTGCTGGGGCAGTTTGTTAAACAGATATTCCAAAAAAGTTGTGGTGAAAAATGCTGTTGGAATGCAATAGAGTAGCAGCACCTCAGGGTTGCATCATCTGCTACCCTTACCAGGTAAACAGGATGACAAGGTGGCAGATTCACCGTATTACCCTTATATGTGCAGAGCAGTATCCTTCTCTGGATACCACAGGCCAGTAGAATTTCTTCTCAGCCACCTCTGCACTGTGCATGAGTCTGCTCAGGAATCTAAATACTTCTTGGGGCACTAGACAGCGCTGGGTGCTTGAGAGTTACATGTGATGCTGTGAGTAACAGCTCCAGGCTTCTCCTTGTGCTGAGTAAAAAATGATGTCTACGACCTGGTGTGCTCAGCCTTTGCCTGCCTCTGGAGACCTGTTGGCTTTGAAGGCTTAGAATCCTGGGAGTGTTGTGGTGTGGGTCTTATCTTTAGTGTCACTTGGCTCTTAAAGCAGGCAGTAACAGATGTGAAGTGGCTGCTATTATGGCTGCTGTGGCTTTAGGTGTTTAAAGGAAAATTGCTTGTTGGAGAAAAAGAATTACGAGTTGGTAACTTTCAGACAATTTTATATTGTTCCTGAAAACCTGGATACATCTTATGGCTGCTTCTGTAGTGCTATTTCTGGGTATGACTGCTACTGCTGTCTGTATCTAGACAGAATAACTATAATGAAGTAGCTAAAGGTAGGAATCAGTCCAATATTTGGATAGATATAAGAAGCAAGTTAACTTTTTGTAAGGAAAAATACTGCTGTAGTATCATGAATAAGATAATTTTGAATAATCCTGGGTGAACTACTGAAGAATACTATGAGAATGTCAATGTAATTAGGAATCCTGTTCTGAAAGCTCAACTTTTGATAGTCGGATTTGTATATGCAGTTCCATAAGCAACGTCTGTGTCTCCTCGTATTTCGAGCTAGAGTGGTTTTTCTTCAGTATACTATGGCTGCATCTTAGCACTTTAATGTCATATTATTTACACGTGTCCTCAAATGAGTTTGGGTGGGAGCTGGGGAGTCTCTTCCCAGTGTGTTGGGGCTGGGAGTAGGTGAAGAAACTATCACTGCATGCAGTGGGAGATAAGCTTTGTACCAGAAAGCATCATTTACGTGCTAATAGAAAGATTTGTGGTTCTGTGCAGATGTAGGCAACTCCAGAAAACTTGTGTCAGCCGAATCGGGCTGGAATTATTCTTTGCTGCACAGCCACAAAAAAATTGAGATGCTCAGAAAAACTCCTGCTATGAGTATTTTAAGTCATTTTGTTGCCGGGAAGCTGGGCCACAGCACAGTAGAGCAATTACAGCAGTAAATGGCTATTCCTCCAGACTGACCACGGAGATTTTTTTATTTTAGTGTTATTTAGGAATCAATTAAATGTGAATCATAGAAATCTGGAGACAAAGCAATGTTTATTTCCTTTTCTTTTTCCCTGCCCTGTAATAATGAGCAGACATTAATTATCCTGCTCTAAAGAGGGAGAGAGTGTTTTATGCTTTGATTTTTTTATGTAAAAAACAAACCAAACCCCAGAACACAACCAACATTGAAAAGTGCAAGTCCTTGGAGATGCTAATATCACTTCAAGAGATATTTATCTTAATTGCTCATCTGTCAATAGAGCCTTGGCCCCCTTGTGAAATCCCAAGGGAAACAAAATGATCTTGGTTACCTTCTCCATGGACTGTGCTATGGCACAGTGCGCACTCATAAAAGCCATGTGCCAGCTCTGCGTTTGTCAGCTGAGGAGTAAGGCTGAATGAGCTGGTAGCCAACATAATCCCGCTACATCAGTTCCTGGAAGCTGGCTTTGATCCTTCCAAAAGGGAGCTCCAGCAGCCTCCCAGTGAAGAGGAGACTTGTATTCCACAGCCGTGCTTTGCAAGCCACCACAGTGGCACCAAGGGAGCAGCTTAGAGCCCAGAGTTGGTGAGGATCTTATGCGAGGCACCTGCCTATGGAAGCAACCTCAAAGAAAACACCTTTCACATAATGTTTCAGGGAAGATCTCTAATCTCTGAGCCAGTAATGTCAGAACTTGCTAGCAGGAGGCTCAATATTACTGTTTTTCAAATAGTTCTGGGGTGTCCTCATGCATGTTTCTGTGTCATTTTGCTCACTCTTAAAGGCTTTCAGGATACAGCATTAGTTATTTCTGGCTTATGTATCTACCCTCAAAAAAAAAAGATTCCAAATGCTCGTGTTGTCACAGCGCAACAAATTGTGTTGATAAAGCATCTTTTGAAGCAGTTAGTGTGAATTGCCTGTTAACATTGCAAGGGAGACCCAGTATGAACCTGTTGGAAGTGCAGCCTTCTGCTAGTTTGGGCACAATCACATTTTTCAGTTCTTCTGGTGGGATTGTGGCTGGCGCTTGATGTTTGTGCCAAAGACTGAATTTTGAAACAATACTGACTCGAAATGCAAGATTTTACCCTCTCGTTGTGCTGGTAGACTATAGCAAGTGTACTGCTATGCTCAGGTACTCTATTCTAATGTGAGGAGATGAAAGCGCTTCGCACACTAAGTGGAAAACTGATATGAGGTAGCTTCTGTGCATGCATTGGAAATGTTACCACCTTGTTACAGGCAATTTGGGGGCCAGAATTTCCTTGTTATATTACAATTGTACGAACACCCAAGCTTTCTATTTCCAGAGTGCTGGAAATCCTTCAGCACTTCTCATCCATTCCAGGCTGCAACAAAAGCATCTGACTTCCTAAGGTTGAAGGCTGGTAACTGGGGGCTTTTTGCTTTCTCAAGTTCATGTTTAGTTATTTGTTTTTTGAGGAGCTATGTTGGTTCGCTTTCCTTCCTGTGATAATAGGAAGTGTGAGTCCTATGCAGCTGTGTGCCCCCTGAAGGTTCAGGCCTGCTTTAAAATTGGCCAAAGCTGAAATTGGATTGGAAGGATTTGTTAGAGCTCGTGCAAGTCTGGGAGCTGCCTGGCTGAGGAGCAAATATTCAGTGAGCTAACCCAGGGTCTCTGTGAGAAAGTTGTGGCCCTCGGAGCAAAGCTTCTGCACATACTGGATGATTTCCTGGTTTAAGGTGGCCTGAGGGACGTACTGCATATATAGCTATTGCAAGAAGAGAGCTGGGTACGTCTGCTCACTGCAGTGGGACTCAGCACTCCTGCAGTCTCAAGTTTGTGGCTTTGGTGCTTCTGAGTGTGTTTTGAGGGATGCTCTGCTCCCTAACGCATGCTGTGGCTCTTGCCAGGTGGGCATGTGTGCCTTCTCCAGTGCACTGGTTTGGTGCAGGCAGCTAATGGAGCACTCTGCGTGTTTGTATATTTGCAAAACACCCCGGAAGGGCTGTTACTGAGCTGCAGGTCTGCATTGGCTTCGTGCTGCTGACAGATTTGTGCCCCACACACTTATATCCTTACAATACCTTACTGGAAGCATACACCTGACTGGTGTACATAAGAGCCTCTTGAAACTTTTAACATCTCTCTGCTTATCTGCCTTAAAACAAGCAAACAAAACCATCCCTCCTACCACACAGAAAATGCCCCTCAAACTACAATGAATACATAAATGTCAATCACTGTTGAGCCAGCCAGATTCAGATTTCATATTGCTACAGTGCTTTATGTATGTAAACAATGTGAAACTGTAAGAATATTAAAACACTGGGCAATATTCGGCAATGTTTATTATAATGAAATACAACTACCTAAACCATCTCTGAGAGCAGGTCTTTAACGCAGAGATGACTCTTCAAATAAGCCTTTAAAAAAAGGCCCTAAATTGCCTGACAAACCCATCACTTCTTTTTTGTGTGCCACTTTGCTCTGTATCATAGAAGTCTTATTCTTTTCCTAAAATAGCCTGTGTCCTTGCACTTGATGCATCCGAGTGCATGTCATTTGGCAACGTTATCACAGCAGATTTCTATAATCTTTGAGCAATGCTGCCTTTTGCTAGACATCTCTGCAGTGCAGTGCCTATGCCCAGTTGCACTTAATTTCACTGATCACTAGCTTTTGCGCAATAATTCATTTGATGGGTTAAAAAACCAGAAGAGATTCAAGAGCCAAATGCGTTATGGAGGCTGGTAAAGGAATCATTGACACTATTATCTTGCTTCATGTACACTCTGATGTTGAGGACTAAATATTTGTGATGCTGAGGTATTAAGACTGAGATTTTTCATTTGTAGGATAATATCTTGTAAGACCGGCTGACACCTGATGATAACAAGTTTAGGATCCTGCTCCTTGAGCAGACCTGATTTTAGCAGGAATTAGTCTTGCTGGCGTGCCAAAAAGTTTAATTTGGGGCTGGAGCACTGTTACGGACCACAGCTTGCTGGAGTTTTATCTTCAGCGGCTGTATTTTCATGAAGGTTCTTTAAAAGGAAATTTGTGTGATTGTGGCTTTGCAGGTGGGGACAGCAGGGAGTCCCACTCCTGCTTCCTTCCTGTGGTAACCGCAGGAGAAGGGGGTCTCGGATGCAAAGTGTTGTGGGTTCCCCCCAGTATGGGCTTTCTCGGCTCCGTATGTATGTGCGTGAGGATGTGCGGCCTCTCTTCCCTGATTCCCCATGTTTCCCTTCATAGGCATACAGGCAACCCAAAATGCCACTTACACATATAGACCATTTAATACTCCCATCCACACTGTGTGTGTGCATATTGTAGCTGAGCTGACCAAACAATTTTGGGTGCAGAATGGCTGTTGTGATGGGATTAAGTTGCCTTGGTTACAGCAGTTGAATGCTGCTTCTGTTCCTTAGTGAACACCCCCATGGGCATGCAATGGGATGCATGTGTGCACAGCTCTGCTGAATGAGGAGTGCTCATGGACCCAAATACCTGAAAAACAATGCTTCGTTTTTGTGTAGTGTTCCATTTTCCTGTCCCACAGTCAGGTTAGACATGTTACTGGAGCTCTGGATTGCTGTGATTGTGTCTTACAGGCTGTGCTCAATACATTGGGGAGCTCTGCATACTAAGGAGTATACAGCCACGTCTACTAACTAAGGTGATGAGTGGCAGAAAAATTAAATAGTCTGGAAAAGGGTAGTAGTGATAGGTACGGCCTTTCTGACATTGCGAATGTGAGAAATCAGGGGCCTGGTTTCAGAAAGATGCGGTTTGCATCAAATGGGCTCCATGCATCTGTCTTAGCGCAAGATGGCTACACAGAGGTGTCGTGTTGGCAGACCTTTGGTGATACATATTCTCATTTTGAGAGCTTTCCTCTCAATTGTTCTAAAAAGCTCTCAGGAAGTGTGACCTCCCTGGAAGATTCCTGCTGAACACGGTTTTTGTGATCTGCGTGAAAGAAGGGGCTCAGTATTAAAACAATGCCAAATGTCAATTAAGTCCTTGTAAAATTCAACATGCCGAGGTTAGCACTGTGCTTCAACTGAGCAATGTATGCTTTTATTTATTTATTTTAAATCTCAAGACACAAAGCTTGCCTGTTTCAGTTTTTCCTCAATATTTAGTGGTTGACTCTGCAGAAGTGCCACCAGGCCTGAAGTGCCATAGATAAGACCCAAGAAGGATGAGATGGCTCAGCTGCCAGGGTGGGCTCCAAGAGTGTTTCTGGGCCACAGAGTTACGAAGCATCTCACCAGGAAATGTGCAAAATGACACTTGTTTGAGGTATTTTTGGGGACCGATCAGTGTTCCCACTGGGGAGCTTCTGGTTCACCCCACTGATTTTATTGTGTGAACACAAGTCACAGCATTTAACCCATGAACTCGCTGTCCTCAGCCTTAGAGATGGGCACTTGATGAAAGAGTATTATAAAGAATTAGATTGAATTTGAAGGCATGAGGAGCTGGAGAATATACAAGTTCCATGGACAGTAAATTGGGGTTGGTTTTTTTTCTGGGGGGGGGGATTGTGTGGTTTTTTTTTTTACCCCCTGCTGGTTAATTGCTGAAGTTGCTTCCAAGTATTTTCTTTACTTTGAATTTGGCTTCAACTTTCACCTGCTGATTCTTAAAATTTCTCTGTTAAACTTTCATTTAGTAACCAGTATCTTCTTCTGAAAGTACCTATTTGTTGTAATCAAGTTGCTTGTTGCTTGCAAACTTGTAACTTTGTTTGACAGCTGAAGCTTCTCAGCCCTTCAGTTATCTGGGCTTTGAGGCATTTGCAACAGCTGCTGAATCACTTTCTTGAGCTCCCCCCCACCCTTTGCCTACTCTATTCTTTAATTTATTTATTTTATGTTGCTCTGTTATGCCTTTTTGATGTGGAGGAAGATGGAAAGAACCTTCCCTTGTTCCTGTTAGCTTGCAAGGATCAGGGTGAGATGGGCATCTGCCCTTGTTTTAGGAAGGATGGCAGATGATGTATCACCACAGAAGAAATGTGTTAAAAACTCCGTGGGAAGAAGCTGTAGTTGTCTCTGTCTCTTTGGGGTTGAGCTGCCATTTCAGGACATGGTGTGTTGGCTCTTCTGCATGGCCTCTGGCTGCCATGGAGATGTGTTAGCACTTGGCTTCTGATATGCTACCCTGGTATGTTGTGGTAGGAGAAGCTTTCACTAGAAGGGGCTTAATGTTAATTTCCCCTCCCCATTTTAACATTTCCTTTCTTTCGTGTTTGTGGTGGGTGTATTCGTGTATATGTAGGGAAGAAACATAAAGCTCCTCTGAAATCTGTAACTATTTTCTGATTGGAGTCCATAAAAAACATACTTCAGTGCATTCTCTGCAGAACAAACTCAATGAGCAACCTAGTAACTTTGTACTTGAAAATGTTCTCATTCCCTGAGCTAGAACAAATGTCTTCCTTGGATGTGTTGGAGGAGCATCCGGAACGATCGGGTTCTTATCTGGCTTTCTGGCCGTTACAACGATCCAAATAAAGGAGAACAGTAACATTGCTGCGAAGGGACACAGGGATGGGAGACGAGAGGGGTTCAGTGTGACACTAGATGGTGCTCCGCATCTACCCAGGCGTCAGAGTCCTCCTGCCACGCTGGCTAATTCCTTTGGCAGTGTTTAAGGGTTTTAATCTATCTCAGATTTAGTCACGATCAGGTAGGACAGAATTTGTTACGCTGGGAAGTTATCATTGGTAGAACTCCAGTTTAAATACTCAAATGAGACCACTTGAAGTATAACCTATTATCTGTGAATCTTAAAGTACTTTTTGGAATATTAACTGATTTCACTGGGTGACAGTGAAGCTAAGTGAGCTATACATCCACTTTATAGATTATTAAATAAAAGCGCAGTTGGATTTATTGACTGCCAGAAGTCATGTAGTGAGGCAGTGACAGGGCTGGGAAGAAAATCCAGGAGTGCTATCTCTCTGCTGTGAGATAATGATTCATTGAACCACGTTATTTAAGTAAAATTGGAACTGAGAGGCTAAAAAAGAAATGTAAGGAAAATGGTATTTTTAAGCTATATGGTTAAGGTGTTAGCCTAGGTATGACTATGTAGATGCCACCTGTTTTTTAGTAAAAAAGGCAGTAGCTGAGTACAGCTGAATAGTCCCAAATTTAACCATTGTGATCTGCAGAGTCCTACTGAGTCTGCTTGAAGCTGGCAGCACCTGCAGACAGAAAACCCCCAAGTTCTCTGTCCCGGTTTGAAGGACATGTGCCTGCCAAGGAAGGCAGGAACCTCCCTTGGAGTGGAAAATGTAAACCTTTTCCCTCTGAATTATCGTGATTTGGAGATTAAGGGGCTCTCAGGCATAGACATGGGAATAGGAATAACAGTTCTTGACTAATATGTATATTAAAGCAAGCAAAGAACAACTCGTACAACATTAACAGCACGCAGAACCGGGAACCCGCTCACAGCCAGCTGTGTGTTCCCCTTNGGAAGAGAGGCCTGGCTCCACAAAGCCCCTGGGACAGGCGGTCCCGGTGCCCCGGCAGGGCTCTCGGGAGCAGCAAGCTGGGACGGCAGGACGCCTCGGCAGGCAGCGGGTGCGAGGCTACAGTGCAGCAAAACCCGGAGCAGTGCCGAAAGAGTGGTAGGGGCAGGGCCGCGGCAGCCCGGCTCCCAGCAGGGCAAGGAGCAGCAGCTCAGGATCCCGGGCACCCCTTTACCTGAGGTAGATGTTAACACAGTGGCTGCTCTCACACGCAGAGGCTCACCCCAGGGCAGAAGAAAAGCAGCTCCGGGCAGGGGGGGGTCCAGTGGCAGCAAGGACCGACAGTTCTCCTCTGAAGCTCAGAGCAAAGAGAGACCCGCAGCTCCCCCAGCCCTGCCTTTTACCAGCCCAATTCTCGAGAGAAACTCCCAGCTAAGAGAAACTGCCACCAGATACTTTCCTCCCCAGGCTTTTGTTCTTCTTAAGTGCGCAGTTGTTAGTTTCCTAGCAACTTAGGGGAAAAATTCTATAGGTAAAAAGGAACAAAAGGAAAGAAAACCTAACCCCCAACATTCTATTTCCCTCAAGCAGCAAATATCTCTTCCTGTTATCTGATCAGGATGTAACAAAGCTCAAGTTATTTGCCAGAGTTATTTTCCCCAGTCTCTCTAGCCTCTCCTGCTACTGGGGTCCTGGAGTCACAGCCCTCTTCCCGGGCAGTTGGGTGATACATGGCTCATTTAGTAACGGTGCTAAATGAAGTATTGGAAGTTGCTACACACCCCATGTTACTGCAGAGCAAGATGTGAGAGGTGGTGAAGGCTTTCTAGGTGCTCTCTGTGTTTGGTGACTGTGCCACCTTCTGTGGTCTCTGAAGTTGCCAGAGCTTGTTCTTGAGCTGCAAAGGTATTTCCAGATATGACCTGTCAGCAGAATAAGGATACTGTATGTCTGGAAAAGCAGCTGGTGGTAGGTAGCAAATTAATCCCATTGGTAAAATGGCAGATATCTTGGGAATCATATGGGGAAGGCTGATTTGATGGCATTGTGCTTCCCAGGTTTGCTGTTTATGGGTTAAATGCAAGGGTTGGTGAGCGAATGTTATTGCAAGTCAAACTGTGGGAAGGAGACTAATTATTGTCCACCTCTGTGCAGTGGAAATTAGACCTTTCATAGCTCTTGGTCTCTGTGTCCGTGATTACACTGAGCACAAGGAATAATTTGTCTGTCGCTCACCAAAGTGGAAACTGAATTAGCAGCCTGTGTTTGGCATAAACTAGAAGTTTTTAACTTTAACTATATGCTTTTGAATGTGCACGTGTGCAGCTAACGGTGCGTTTAAACAGTCTCATCAGTGCGGTTGACTGAAGCATTAAGAGATGGAGTAAATCTTGCTGCTGTTATGCAGCAGTGTCTCAGGGGGGTTTTTTTTGCCATCCCCTCAAATGTGATGATGTCCAGGCCCACTGCCTTAAACCTGTGGCTTTGTCTGGGATCCACCAAGCCCCAGTTGTAGCCACATAACTGGAAATTCCTCAAGCAAATGAGCTTAACTTTTTCAGAACTTAATTTTTGGCAGCTTGGAGCAAAGATTTGTTGGTTGTTCAATTAAATTGCTGCCCTTAAGACTCTTCCCATCTGCTAGTGACATTTTGGAGGCTAATGCACTTGCTCCTAGTACATTATTGTTATGAAAAGCCACAGGTTAGATATTTGCAATGCATTAGTCAGGTGTTTGCAGCTGCTGTGGCTTAGAATTTCTTTCCTTATGTAGTATTTTTAGTCAAGTGTACAGTACAGGTTACTAAACTAACTGTATCATAACATTTCCATAGCTCTTTTCTCTAGCTTCCTGATAGAGGTTGACCTGAATAGTATTGCAGGTTTCTTGAAGAGAATAATAGGGTGGAGAAAGAACTCAGTGCTGTGGAATGACATATAAAAGCTGAAATGACAATGAGCAGATGAGAAACATAGCAGCTTTGTTATGATTACTTTACAATATCTATTTCCTTGCCACTGGAATTAGAAATGTAACTTGTGTCTTGAACAGTCTTATCCAGATTTCCATCTGGATTATAGTGAGGGAACAAAATACAGGTTTAAAAAGGAATCCAGAACAAAAAATAGCATTATAAACCTGTCTGGTGCTGGAGTTCAATGGCAAAATTTTCTGTGTAAGTCTGTAGAGACTTGGTGTATGTGGCTTGATGAATGGTGATTATTGTATCAGTCCAATTTCAATGCAAATGTACGGACAGCCTATTCCAATATCATTACAATTCTGTGACAATTTGAAATTACGCTGAAGTATTTGAGCGACTCTTTGGAGGCTGTGTTAATGAAGCTATTATAATGCAAAATCACCATTGTAAGACTATAGTTTCAGTGCCAATCTATAGATTAACTGTGATTTCACATCACTAGACAGGCTGTGCCATCATTTAAAATAAAAACCATCTTGCTGAGAAATGATCTTAATATATAATGTTGGGCTTAGGAAACAAATTTGTACAGTGACAGAAGTTGCAGACTGAGGTGCTGTGAAGTCGCTTGGAGCGTGTCAGCCGTGTTGCTTCTAACAGCTGGAAACTTGTGAAGTCTGGCAGTGAAACTTTTGATTTCTTTACATATACATTAGTGCAAAGCTGCAGTTGGAGCGCAGGGTTTCTACTCAGTGGTGTGACCTGCAGGCATTGCAGAAATAGCGTGGGTGCTTGTGTTTGTGGCCAGCCTCAGCACGTGAGAAGATGGGAGCATGGAGATATGTGGGAACTGGCTTTAAAAGAGGAGAAAAGTAATGGGTTTGAGCTGCAGACAGAGCTGCTGAGGGTAGGTGTTGGGAAAATGTTCTTGAGGGTAAGGATACTGCAGCTGACTTCCAGGCAAGGTTTATTTGTGGTTGGCACTTTCTTGCTAGTCCTCTTGCACCAGTTCATCCATCTCTGCCTTTTCTCCTTGGCTCCTTCTTTGTCGGATTAACTACAGAAAAGGGTGACCACCCAAACCTCCCTCCTGCTCTGTGCTTTGTCTGTCATCAGGCTGGCAAGCCATGGGTCCTCCCTGTTGTCCTCTGGGGATACATAAACTGCTTCTTAATCCTATTCCTTCATCTCTAACTCTTCTGCAGCCTGCCCTTTTTCTGTCTTCCCATGTGGCTGGAAAGGTGGTGTTTGTGTAAGGTTAAGCAGCAGCAGGCAACTTGCCTGAGACCTGCTGCCTCTCATCCTCTGACTCCTGCCAACCTCCTTATCTTCCACTTCATTTTTCCCTCCACTCTGTCTTTTTTGGCTTCTTGCAAAAACATTCAGGCAGCTTCTTTTAACACCGCTATGAGCTCATGACCAAAAAGCAGCTAAAACCAGCACCCTAAATGCTCTTGTTTGGTAAAAGTTGTTCAGGTTTCAGAGTGAGTTCAAGGCCAGGCGCTGTAGCTGCTGTCCTTTGCGAAGGAGGCCATGTGAGAAAGCAGTTTGCCTCAAGCAGGAGCTCAATGTCCTTTTGCTTTTGCATTTTTATAATCTGTCTTGTCTTCCTTTCAAGAAGCAGGCAGCAGATTCATTCCATCTCAACTGCGTTTTTGCCTTGCTTCAAAAACAGGACAGCTGCTGCTGTCTCTTACCGTCTTAAAGCTTATCGAGTGGCTCTGTTGCCTGCACCATAAAAGAAGAAGAAAGATATCTGCAAAACAACATCCTTTACTGCTAAAGGAAAAAACATTTGCATAGGAAATGATTTCACTTTTTCCTGCTTTTTTTGCATCTTTGTAAGTATGTTTTGAGGTTTTTTCCTTTTTTTTTTGACTTCCCAGGGCCTCTGCCTGTAGCAGGATATAGCAGCCATGATATTTTGGTCCTGGAAAACTCAGACATTAGAATCATAAAATCATTAAGGTTGGAAAAGACTTCTAAGATCATCAAGTCCAACCATCAGCCCAACACTACTATGACCTGGGGTCATTCTAAGATTTCTGACCTCCTAAGGCTGTTTCTTTCATTAAAATTAAGTCAATATTTTAGTTTTAACACTTTCCAAATGATATTGTGGAACCATCCAACACTATGAGCAGGTAGCGTGGGTAACCACTGTTAATTATGTTAGTCTTTCTGCTGCCAGCTCTTAGAATATTTGCTGATGGTATTGAGTCAATCAAAATTGTGACTTATTTGGAAGAGGGCCTGTGTTTCTGTGCTGAGGTTTCTGCATGTGCTCCCTCCTTACACTGCCTGTGAGGTGGTTTTGTGCAGCTCCTCATGTGGAGGTACCAGCCACAAAAGGCTGCAGTAAAGTAAATGCAATAGCAGCTGATCAGCAGGGAAATCCAATTGCTTTGCAGTGGGCAACTGTAAGTAGTGTGATATTTTTGATCGCTGCAGACATACTGATTTAATTTCCTCCAAGGCACTTACTCTGGTCCCTTTGCAAAATACTTCTTTCCCCCTGGCTTTAAGTCTCTTTTGCAGGTGAGGGAAGTGTTGAGGAGGAGGATGTATCATAAAGGAGAAAATGTAACAAAGCTGCAAATATACTAAAACATTGAAAAAAAAGTTTAGGAGTGCGATCTGTAGGAAGTGAATAAAACATCAAGTGGTAGAGCACTCAGAGGAAACTGGTAAGTTAAGCCATTCTCTCACTGAAAGGTAACAGAATTGAGTTAATAAGGCGAGGCAGGCATAGGAGGGAAAAAGTAAGCTCTTAACTTTTGTTTTCTTGAGGAAATGCTGAATTAGGATCCTTAGAAGTGAAAAGTCATTTTTGTGAGGGAGCACAGCGGGGAAAAAAACAAGGTTACCACTAATGGCTTTTTTTTAAAAGGAAAGGTTTTATTATTGGTCAGTATAGAGCACTGGTTCGTGAACCAGTTTTTGTGGTTTTTGTGTTTTGAGTTTGTCTTCCCTTAGTTTTGTGTTTTCTCTAAATAACTTAAATAGAAAATGGTCAGGTTATGCTTTTTGCCTAATATAACTAAATTCAGAGTAGTACAAATCAGAAATGGCAATTTAAAATGATATCTTACTGAATTGTATCAGGATGAATAAATAGAAGTACTATTTTTTGGAGTCCTCACTACTTAGTCATCTTGCATTGGCTTTTGTTTCATGCTGTGAAACACTGTTTTCTGTCTCCATAATTATCATCAGACATGAACAACAGCTTGACTGTGGGAGTTTCCTCTTCTGCCTGTCTGACAAGGAAGGGTTGTTTCTTCTCGAGGCATTAGGGCCAGCAGAGCTCAGCTTAGATGAAAGTGAGGGGAAAAAAATACTTGTTTCCTTTGCTGATATAAAAATGTTAAAGCTGCCTATCTGGTGGTTATGCTCATCTGGGTGGCTTTTGTAGTCTTTCATGAGGAGGTGGCAATCGACAGGGTCAGGCTGGCAGTTGGTGATGTGACTCTTCAGCAAGACCATGTCATGGACTGGATGTCACCTGTGTCGTGTCGTAATGGTGCAGTGCTGTGAGACCAGCCTGTCTTTTCATTCCGTGTCACGTCAAGGATCCCTGCAATGGCTCTGTGCTCTGTTATCAAGGTTATTTCTCTTGTTTTTCCCTTCAAAATGATGTTCTGGCAGCTCTTGTCTGTCTTGGTAAAACATCTCTCTTACCTGGGCAGAGTTTGCTAGCTCAGTGGAGGTCCATTACCCTTCAGCGTTGTATTCATGTACAAAAATGTTTCCTGTAAAGCCTCTATTAGCTGTGATTTAACAGTTATTCAACGCTGCTGTTTTAAAAGAACCTCTGCAATGCTGGAAGTTATTTCTTCTCAGTTTGACACGTGAAATACAAAGAACTTCTTTGTGCTGGATGACTTGGACTTTGCCATATTAATGAATAGCTGGTATGAAAAGGAAAGCCTTGGAGCTGCTGCCTGATATAAATAGAAAAGAGTTGCTAAGTACTGGAAGAAGAGCTTGGCTCAGAAGCTGCGTTCAGTTGGGCCAGGCCCTACCCCTGTGCTCACTTGGGCTTCATGCTAACTTCTATGATGCTTAGCGCTCTCCTGTTATGGCCTTAAAAATGAGGATTAAAACCTTAGTATATGGCACTGAGTGAAAGGTGAGTCAGCCACGCGAGCAAAGAGCAAACATGGCATGCTGTCAGGCTTGGGTAGGTCAGTAGACTCAGGCGATGTGCATTGGATGTGCAATTCAGCAAAGCCAGGTCCCAGAATAATATGTTTGTGTGTGTTCCAAATGAGGTGAAAACTTGGTCAGATGTGTGAAGCCCAGATAATGCAGGAATGGAGCCAACAGAAAGAAGCACTGAATCCAGTGCCCCCTTGGCAAGGCAACCAATTTTTGGGTTTTTTTAGATGATTTGCTACTATCCAAACCTGGTCTTAAAAACTGCAGGTGGTGAAATTGGATTTTTTTTTTTTTCTCTGTGCTGTTAATTCTATGCTGAAAAAACACTTTGTCCATATTTTCTTTCCAATCATGATGTATAGGTCCTTTTTCCAGTACTTGAGGGAACGCTAGTGAAGAGGCTGCCATATGGTTTCCTTCGGGGTTTATTTCAGATGAAGGATGCTGTAAGTTTAGTCCTCAAAACACGCCATATATGCTGTTGGTGTACAAGTGATTTTCTACACAGTTTTGGGGGAACCCACCTGGTGCTTGCTTGCTTGCAGAGTCTTCAGGTGACATGTGGGAGACCAAAGAGGGACCTGTAGCCATGGCTACTGCTGCTGCTGAAGGCTGCCCTGGGTTGGGGCTGGGGTGGCTTTGCTCCTCCTGTCCCCACAGGAATAATGTGATTTTTCCTACAACTGTGATGTCACGAGCCACCAGTGTGAGCAGTCCGATGTCCAGTGCACCTTCTGAGCTCCTGTCTCTGCCCTGCTGCCTTGTGTTCCTGTAAAATTCCCCTGAAGGAGAATCTAGTGCTGAAGTTAGGATTGCTTACGTTTTCCCTGTGAACATTTTTCTCTTTGGAAAAGAGAAAATGGCAATATTTGCCTGTTTCCTTGGGGTTGTTTTTGTGGTTTGGTTTGGGTGTTGTGTGTGGTTTGGTTTGGGTGTTGTGTGTGGTTTGGTTTTTTTTTTTGCTTTAACAGAATTTTGGTTTGAGTGGGCAACTGCCACAGCCGGGTTGTTGTGGATGAGTTGGATTTCATTTCTGCCTAAGTCTTTCATGTTTTAATAAGGTGTTTTGTGGTTTTGTTTTGTTGATTTTGTTTGTTTTTTTTTCACGTGGGATAATGCAAATGCTATTTTTGACTGTATCTGAATTTATGAAAAAATGGGTTTATGCTGCAAGGGATGACTTGGGCATGTAAAAAATCCAAACCTCTGCAATTTCAATGTTTGTATCAGGAAAGGCTCTTCCTGGAGCCTTTTGCTGGGTTGCAGCAGTAAGAGAAGCCCTTTTCCCCTTCTGAGGGGAGAGAGTGGTGGAGCACGGTTAGATTTTTGCCCGCTTTATCACTGATCCCTCCTCAGCCAGCTAGTTTTGAACATGGTCTGGTTTCAAGTCTGCGTTTCAGAAAACAAATTATGCTACAGTTTGTGGATGGCTGTAGGTGAGAATTCACAGCAGAAATTCCAGAACAAGCGTGTACTGCATTGCTGTACACTCGCTCTCACTTGCGTAAGATGCTCTAGCCTAAAAGTGGAGAGACGGTTTAAATGAATTGGGGTGGAGATGGAGGTGGTCGTTTTCTGAAAAAGCCTTTCAGATACTCAGGAACAAATGAATTTGAAACTTAGAGAGAGCAGTTTGACACATTTTACCCCTCATAAAGTAAAAGTGGAAAAATGTACGTCCTTGGTACAGAGCCTGTTCATCTGCAGGATCTACTATTCCAACTGGGGGCTCGGCGAGGAACCTGACCCACGGTTCGGAGGTGCTTATTAAATTCCTTTGGTTTCAGCCACTTGCTGTGATAATACAGGATAAATTTTTTACTTAGAGGCTAATAAGAAACCGTTCGAGTTGGAGACTTTGATGCGATATCTTCAGAGCAGATATGAAATGTTTTATTTAATGCATAATGAATAATCTAGTTTTCCCTTGGAAACTTTAGACTTTCCCTTAGTAAGGCTGTCTGTGATGCTTCTCTTGTGTCAAATAAAAGAAAAAAAAAGTCTGTTGGTAGCTGAGGAAAACTAAGAAATGCCAAGGAGATGGTCAGGGGACTGCTAATGAATAAAATCAGGAAGGTGAGAGGGTAGACAATATAAAATGTCTTACAGAAGGCTGCAGTGGAAATTTCATTGTTGAAATGAGCTGGGATAAGATGAGGCCCTCTGGAGATGGTTGATGGAGGTTGGTGCCTATATCAGGTGTGGGGGGAGTGGTGGAAGGGGCTGCAGGGCAAGGAGAGAGGTCTCTACGGGCAGGTTTGCAAGGGCAGTGGGTCAGTAAGATGCTGTGAATAAAGGGATGTGTTGGGTTGGGCAAAATCGGAGAAAACAAACTGTAGGCTGACAATAATTAAGTGAAAAGGAATAAAATATTTCTACTTTAACAGTGCTAGCATTTTGAATTTTGAGGTGAGATGCAAATTGAAATGAAAAGTTTTTCTTTAGGCCAACATAGAGATTGAATATTTTTAGAAACAAAAGAATATTTTACTTCTCAAGTTTTAAAACCTGCAACGTGATCTCTTCTTTTCTCAAACAATTCAATCAAATGTAAAAGAATACAGTTGTTCTGTGAATTGTTTCAGTTGACCTGATTTCTTCAGTAAGGATTTGATGACGATGTTTTGCTGATCTGTCTTGGTGAATCAGATCAAGCCAGATCTCTTACTGTGCCTAAACTGGAGTTAGGATGGTGTTGTGATGCACAGTTACGGATGAAATTCTTTAAAAGTTTTGTCATCTTGATATTGTGTGCAACCCAGCTTCTCCCAGCCCCAGGGAAAGGAGACCTCCTGACTATTTTGAGTGAATTAATTAGTGCATCAGTAATTATTATTTCTACCACCTCTGGACACTATGAAGTCTTTGTTATTTTTCACATAGATCAGAAAAAAACCAGAAGAAATGGCTGGAAAATGATTTCTGAAATGAGACGATAATGAATCATTAACAGCTCAAATAGTGTCAGGGAAACTTATTTTAATGGGCATATAATAAAATTAATTCTACATTTAAGAGAAGAATTAATGGTGTAAACTGCTGTTATAATGATGTTTTAATGGCTGGAAGAAACTTATTAGAAAATAGTAATTTTCCCAAGTGTGGTCCAAACCCAACAGGAGATTGGATACAGCTTTTAAAACTACGCGAGTTATGCCAAGCTTTTATCATTGAACTAAAATTTCGGTTGAATTATCAGTAAATATTTTTAGCGAGGAAGTCTTAATCTAATACATCGTCACTTCAGGTTAGCTGAATTGCGACTATAACCTACAGTGAAATGGGCACTGTGTACTTGCAGGTTTGCTCATTAAAAACTCAATAAGAATCTTATATTTCTAGGACCAGTAAAACTGTGCCCAGCAAGTGGTTCACCTTGGGGTTTGTGTGCTGCTTCTCGACGTCTACATATGATAAAAGTGCAGTTTGCTTGCTGAGAACCCGCAAAGCAAAAAGCTGTTTAAATCAGATGAATGGCATAATAGCCATACCCGGCTTTTTAAGGTGATTCCTGTAGTCTTCAGATTAAATAGTACAGATACATGATTTATAAAGAAACCGCTGCACAAGCACAGGAGCTGCTTACTGTAAAGCTGCTTACTGCTATGGTTATTCATCTGGAACGTGCAACCTAATGGTGTGGATCCGTTACAGCAAATGGACAGGTGAGTGGGACACGGTGTGGCCTGCACAGTACTGCAGCGCTTCAAACTTGGTATTAATTTAATCCTTTCTGTCACCAAAGCCTTTTATTTAACTGGGAGGGGAAAAAAAAAATATGAACTAAGTGCCTAAATTCTCATTAATGGGCAAGTAAACTAAATCATCCCTGGAATATCACTTCACTAAGCTGCTTAACCTCCACGCCTCAAATTCATATGGAGAGCAGCTGATAAAATGACTGATTCGGTGTCTCTCCAACAAGTGGTGTTAAGGTTATGAGGACGACAGTTGCATTTGTGATAGTTCTGCCTCTCGCTCTGGGCATATGGATATATTGTATGAGTATATGAAACTGCTGAATTGTATCACAGAAGGGTTTCAGTCTGTGTGGGAGAAAGGTGTCTAACATATGGTCGTGTTCCAGGTGCTGCTGCCTTGTCTTGCATGATGTACTGGAATAGGATGAAAGTGAAGTCTGCTCTTCTTATAGGAAATAGTGTCTTTAGGCAGCACTAAGAAGTGTGGTCTAATAAAATCTTCATTGCACCAACTCAACTTGATCTGCTTTTTGAATATTAATGTGAAAATAAAAAAGGAACAAAAGAGGATTGAAGTTGGAGCCTGGCACTTGTTTTCATTTGAATAGGACAATAGAAATGAGCTCAAGTTGTACCAGGAAAGATTTAGTTTGTGCATGAGGAAAAATGTCTTCTCTGAAAGGGTTGTCAGGCTCTGGCCCAGCCTGCCCAGGGCAGTGGTGGAGTCCCCATCCCTGCAGGGGTTTCAAAGCCCTGGAGATGTGGTGCTGAGGGACATGAGTTAATGGTGACGGGTTAGTGCTGGGTTAACGGTTGGACTTGATGATCTGAAAGTCTCTTCCAACCTAAATGATTCTGTGATTCTAAACTATAGTAGGTAGTTGAGGATATATACACAGTAAACTATGAGATAACTTTAAACACTTCAGTGGCTTATGGTTAGGAATATATTGCCCTGTATTTGCAAGAGAAAAGGACCCTAAAAGCATTGCCACCACAGTGGTTAAATACCACTGTGTTCAGTCTTCTGTTGAAGCCAGTAACGTGCCAAATGCATCAATCCTGTTCAGCTACCTGTGTGCAGCATGTTTGCTAACGCACGAGCTGACAGCATAAAGCTTTAGCAAAGAGACTGTCTGGAAATGCGGACAGAGCGCTGCCCTTGCTGTTTATGGGGCAGGTTTATAGCTCTGGGGGTGGCACCTGGCTGAACGAGGAGGCTTTGTTTCCAAAGAAAGCTGGGTGCTCTTCTGGGTGTGGGAAATAAAATGCGTGTCAGCAGAGGGGTGTAATCTGTTTAGGCTCCCTAATTCAGGGGAAGCGTGGCTCCACAACTTAGTGTGTGTGGCCAAAATGAAGTGTTAAGAGCTTCAGCTTGCAGCTCAAGGTATGAAAGGAGACTTGAGACATGAATGTGCCCCAAGGAAAAGTTTGCAGAAAAGCAGTCTGGGAAACTAGTGTGGGAAAGGAGTGTCTGGTTCAACCCCAAATCAGGCTTATTTCTCCTATTTAACAGCTATAACTTCTGCAAACAGTTCTGGTCTGATTTGGGTGCATTGATTAAAGGCTTTCTGTTTGTATATAGCTAGCACAATGGATCAAGTTTTAAGGTGTTGGGTTTTTTTTTAGGCAAACTCAGTATCAAGAAGGCATTCTTCACTCCATGGAGTGATTCATCTGGAAAGAGGGTGTCTGTGTTCTTGGCCCACACCCAAACTAGCAGGGGCAGGTCATGCAGGGAAGTCCCTCCCTACACCAGAAGGGAAGGAGATGGGCAGGGATGGAGCGTTCTGTCTTTATTAGGGATTTAAGACCTCTAACAGCTCTTCTTGCATAGTTAATATGGTTCTGAATCATTTAATATGAAGGTAAACAAAATCTACATATGTCTGTGCGGGACTTTGCGCATTGTTGTCTGGTAATAGCCTGTAATTGTGTAATCATGACATGACAGGAAATAAGTGTTGTCAATGATTCTGTCTAAAGGCAATGGGGGGAGAAAGAAGCTGGCAGCTGCATCCCTGTCTGTAGGCCCTCCTCAACGGGTGTAGCTCCAGTGCCACCCATCATTCCCAAAGTGTGGCCAGTAAGAGCATGTTGAATCTTAATGATGAGTGTACCGTGCTGTGGGCCTTGATGTCTGTGGTGCACAAAGCTATTGATCAGCAAAAGGGCAAAAGGTGGATTGTATTACAAGGAATGATGCTACTGCTGCTTTCCTCTTGTGACACAATAAATAAAAGGCTTTGGGGAGTCTGGTTTTGGAACCTTTTTGATTACAGATTTATACTAGATTTAAAACTTCTTTGGGTCCTAGAAATCCAGTGTTTGGAAGGCCGGTGCCAGAGGTGTTCTAAAGAGGCGTGTGTTGACAATGTTTTACTTTGAGCTGTGTCAGAAACCTAAATCTCAATTTATTGTGTGTACAGCATATCTCCTGAAAAGCAGATGGTACCTTGCAAGCTGACAGCAAGCAGGCTCTGTGTCTTGCTCTTCTGTCTCTTTTCCATATGCCCCTTGAAATAAAAAGGATAAAATAATTATGTGCATGTTTGGGTTTCTTTTAATGGCACTAAGCCAATTTGCTGTCTCCATACTCAGCTTTTAAGTGCATGGTGCTGGAAGCACTTTATTCTGGTTGGAGTTTTGTGGTCTCGTGGTGCTATGGAGTTTGGCGTTGTTGTGCCGTGACCTTCACCAACACTGATTTCCATAAGGGCTTTTTTATCAGTTCCAAAATGCAGCACAGAAGCACCCCTGGCCAGAAAGGCTGCCTGGGCTGGGGAAGGCATTTCTAGATCGATAGGGAAGGAGTAAATTAGGCTCCAGGTTAATCTCTTGGTAGCGACCTTCTTCAGGGGATGATAAAGTTGCTCAAAGGGAATGATTCCAAATGGGGAGGGCAAAAGAGGTTGATTAGTGAAGATACGCTGTCATATTCTAGGCATACCAATTGTTCTGTGAATAAGAAAGAAAGATAAGAGAATCTTTTGCTGATTTTAATCCAGCATAAGTACTCAGATTTATTAATATATAATTGGTATCTGACAACAAATGTGTTTCTGGAAAGAAAAACTCCAACGGAATTATGTTTACATACAAGTGACAGTCAGTGAGTTACTAGCAAAAAAATCCATTAATTTTGTAATGGGAAGAGAAGAGATGCTTATTACTGTTACTAGACAAGAGAAACCTTTGCAGCTTCACTAAAAGCCTGTTGAGAGAGGAAAATTTAATGCATACAAATTGCCAGTGTTGCTATTTCTGCACTAATGCCTCTTATTATATTTATCACCACCAGCTAATAATTTGCTGGCACCATTTACATGTTTATTTATATGAGGCCTGTCATAGTTCAGTGAAAGAGAAAATGATGGCGTGATACCAGAGGACAATGCTCTTGCTTGGTATGTGCAGTACGACTCCAGCAGCACTTAAAAACATGTTGCCTGGGCCTGTAGTTAGTTTAGATGGAAATACTTCATGCTTTAAGTCTGAAGGCAGTGCTGTTAAAAAGAAGCTTGGAAAATGAAATTGCAGAGAGGTCCGGTGAAGGGGCTCTGCAGAAAAATAGAGGTTAGTGAATCATGGAGGAAAAGTGTTTCTGTAAGAAAAATACAAACTATGTGTGTATTTGAGTCCTGATTTCAGCTGCTTGTACTGTGAGTGACCTGGCGAAAATGAGCACGTACGCAAAGCAAGGCATTTGGTGTAGGGGTTAAATAGGTGTGTGTGTACAAAGAAGGGAACAGACTTGCATTCAAATAATACAACAACGGTTTCTCCATACACAGACGAAGATAAAGCTGTTAGTAGATGAACTTTTGTGTCTTACTGAGTTGCCTTTATTCTGAGAGGGTCCGAGACAGAAAATTCCTTGTTAGGAACCCAGGCAAGGAAGGAATTTTGCATGCTGTTGGAGTTGGATATGTTAAAATAGCCCGTTTATATTATATTATTTGATGCAATGTTGCATTTTATTAGCTACATTTTTTTTTTAAACTAAAATAATGATGATAAACTTTGCAACTCTGATGCATTCCTAAGCAAGGGTGGTAAAATCTCACCTGGAGTTTTCTTAGCTGGGGCGTTGGGCTTTGGGCTATTGTCTCATTGTCAATGTTCCTTGCCCCTAAATACAGAGAAGATAAGATTTCCTTCTGGGAAGCAGAATATGAAGGTAACTGAACCTGGGGAGGTCCTTAGGTTGCAGCCTCCCCTGGAGACTTGAAGCTACTGATACTTTTCATAGGTATGTAAAAACTGCTGCCAACTGTGGCCAAGTTGGGGCCTGCGGCTGCTTTATGGTTACTTTTTAGCCCTGCTGACTTTCACCAAGTGTCACCTTCAGGTTGCTCCTCAACCCTCCTGTGTTAGCTGCCAGTTTTACGTGGAGCTACTGAGCTCTGAATTTGGAGGTAATAGCAGGGACACAACCTCACGCTCCTGTGGCTCAGCTTCTTTCGTTACATAACAAAGTTATTCAAGTTAAATTGCATAGTCTACTTCAGTAGTGCTGAATATGTATCTCGAAATTACAGGAGCAACATAAATGTCTGATTTTTATCCTTGGAAGTATTATGACTGTCTTCGAGTTCAGTGTCAGATAATGTGTCTAATAACATTCATTGATGGAAGACCACATTCTCTTCTGTTGTGTTTCCTATTTTGAAAAATGTCCTTTATTTCCTTGGTGTTCAGCTTTCTCCTATAAATCAAATCTACAGCAGTGAGTTTTCTGACAGAGAAATGCAACAAGGTTATAGTCAGAATCACTCTCTAGTCTGCGCTAGAAAGACAAGGTTATTATTTTTTTTACCATTATTTTACATTAACAAGGATAACAAATGTAAGTTGTAGCATGAATTTATAGGGACAGTATATTTTAGACAGTCCATTTTCCATTTTGCACTTCTATTGCAGGGATTTTAACATTCACATATTTTTCTGAGACACTTGGAAGGAGCACAAGCCCTGCATTCAAGAATAACAATTGCAAGCAAGTTGCTGGGTATATTCGTCAGACTTGAATTTTCTGCGCAGTAACCGAGTCAAGTTTTGTAAATTCAGAATATTTGTGGTGTAAGATTGTAAGTCGTGATCCAGCTGAAGCATTTTGCTTGCAGTGAGAAGAAAAAGTCCATTCACATAAGGTGGGCACTTGGCACTTGGTTGCCAAGGTGCATAAGGTGGGCACTTGGTTAACAGCCAAGGTTAACCCACTCCAGACATGATTTAGTGTTTTGGAATTACTGGAGTCTGTGGAAGCAGAAGAGAGGATGAAGTAGAAATTTTCTTTCTCAGATCATTAAATTTAGACTTTTAGAGATTTAAAGTTTCAGGTCGTCTTTAAATACCAATCTGGAAATGACTTTCAAAGTCTATTCGTAGAAAGCAAACTTAAAGCACTGAATGGGGAAGGCAAAGTTTTGGATCAGATGAAACTTTTAGAAGTTTTAACTCTGTAAACTACAAATGTAGACACTTTAAAAACTTGAACAGGACCATTTTGGAAGAAAACAAAAAATATTGGATTGACTGTTGTCAGCTCTCCTCCATCCCTGCCTTTATTGTCCAGGGAGGGTGTAAATGTGAATTCACAAAGGACTCATGGTAGATTAAGGTGTAAAAACCAAAAGCACCACCAACAAAAACCCAACAAAACCAACCAAATCTGGAGCTTCCTCTGGGAAATGTTGAGCCTCACAGAAATTATTTACATATTTGGGAAAACTCCCTTTTTTCCTCATTTAACAATCATCTGTCCCGAGGATGTTTCTCCTGCTTTGCCCAGTGAGTCTGCTTGCCTTGTTGCATTTTACTTCTTACTTCTTGTTTTTTCATGAAATTGACTTTTTCCAGCCCCTCTTCTGCTGCTGCTGAAGGAAGAGAGCTTTCTCATGAGCATTAGTCTGGGAGAGGCTGGGATCTCTCTCCTCTGTGTTATCTGTTCCCTGCCCCTTGGAAGGTATTTGCGAGCGCTTCATCTGTTGCTTTGTAGTCTCTTGCTTCTCTAAAAAAGATGTGGAAGGGAGTGTTTACCCACATAGCCAAATCACATATTTCTTTCTGGAGCTGAACTGTGGAGTCCGGGATGTTGCCCATTTACATCCCACTGCTTAACGACTTTCCTTTTAATGCCAGGCACAGTGCCTAGCAGCCCACTGCCTTTTTGTATCTAACTTCAAGGTACTTAATGTCCAATCTGCTCTGATGAATAATCCATATATTCTCCCATGCAGTGCTGCTGGTGTGGTGCTCTGGCCTCGCTGTGCCATGATCGTGCATGTTGGGGATGGAAGATGCTTTGCCGTGCCTGAACAGCCCTTCACATCGTGTGGTCTCTTGCATGTTTGGAGTCTGTTCCAGGCAGTGTATAGTCAAGGGTGGACGGACATACCGTGACAAGCTCCAGGTGCTGTTCTTCACTGACTCTGAGCTATGCGGGTCTTCATGCCTCAGGTGTTTCTTTAAAAGTCTTCCATTTTCAGCTGTGTCTATATTCCTACGGTGCTGCACATTTTCCACTAGCATCCTCTGGTTGGAGGGACTTCCACTGCTAGCCAAGCTCTAAATCCCTTGTCAAAGGCAATTTAGATGCTCTTTTGTACTGTCTTCTGCTTTGATTTTCTTTCCCTTCTTAGAAAAGAGAACATGAGATGAGCAATTTGGGATTGACTTTACATTTCTAATAGCTTTTTTTCATGTAATGCAAGATTCTAAAATATAGTACTGCTGTTACTGATCTTTTTGTATGCTGTAGGAGCCAAAAAATTACAAGAGGTCTGGTCATCTCTATTATTTTTAGCTCCTGGAGAACTGGTTTTATCTGTGAAAGCTTTATTGGAGGAAAAAAAAAAAATACAGCACCATCAGTCTTGTGAGCCTGCCTAGGCTTTTCCATCCTTGCTAAAAGAGCTGCTTTTGCTGCTATCCTGAGAGGCAGCAGTGGTGGACAGTGATTTAGTTTCCCAAAGCAAACACAGGTATTTTGTAGTAGTTGTAAATAAGGTGATGGCAGACAGTGGTCCTAACTGGGGCATCTTGTGCTGTGAAGGTGTTGAGTCACTATGTTCCTTTTCAACAGCAAAAAGTACTTTGAGATAGCAGGGAACTACTTATTTTTAAGTAGTGAACCAAAGGATATAGCTTCCTACTTTTATTTTTAGAATTGAGTCAAAGGGATAATAGTTTAATTGTGTTCCATAACAAATAGAAAGAAGGTGCGAATTCTGTTATGCTGGAAAACTGTTTTTTACAGGAAAGCTGAAAGGTGCTAAATAGAAAGCAAGGATTCACACCGCTGGTGGGGGTTAATCTCTAAACTGGGGTGATGAAAGGGCTGGGAACCAGATACACTCTGCCCCCTCTTTTTGTTTTACTCCTCTCCCCCCTAACCCCCATCACGACAGTGTACTTGGAGATTTCAAAAGGCACATTTTTGTGACTTGAAATCGTAAGTCCCTCTAAAACAGCTGTGATGTGTGCACTTAACTAACTGTTCCTGCTTTCCTTTTGGATAAGGAGAAGCCCTGCCCACCTGTCTTGGTACCCCCAGTGGGTACCGGTGGGGAAACTTCTGGCTGACTTGTGCCCTGCACTACTTCTGGCTCTTCACACGTGAGTGCTGGGTTTGATACAGCTATCCAAAGGAACACTTCTGAGCTGATGCCTGGGCATGCTGGTTCTGTGGGTCTTTCTGGGATAAGCTGCACCCGTGTCCCACTGTCACAAATATTTACTGTGGTTTCAGCATCTCCAGTGGCAGATATTTCAAGGCTTGCTCAGGAAACCTAACCCAGTCGTGCCCTGTCCTTACTACTTAAAAGTTTCACTTCTTCCCTGGCTTAGAGACTTTCTTTGCCCCAGTTGAAGCAGGTTATCTCTGTCGCTACCCACAAGGACACGGAACAGATTATTCCTTGCCTTTGTGCAACAGCCTTTTTTGTAGTCTGTCCCTTTGTTCCTCTTTCATCCCCTTTACTCAGGGCTAAGCAATGCCAAATTATTCCATCCCTACTCCTATAATGTCTTTCAAACACCTCCAAAGGGACAAAGTATATTTAAGTTTAAGTATTTCAAATAATATTTCATGTATAACTCATTTTTAAAAAGTCCTACATAAACTTATCTCTGCATAGTGGCATTTCATCAATTATACCTGCAGTGGAGATTTATCCACAGTATTTTTGTGTGTGTTTTTATTTAGCATCAAATTGAAATGTGATTTGAAGCTTCGTGGGCAGGATATACTTTGAAAATCCATTATGGAAACTTATAACTCAGGTGGTATTGTTAGATCCACTTATCTACCAGGTAGCCCGAAGAACTGTAACAATCATCAGCCACTTCTGCAGTGCTTGCTTTATCCTGCATTTCAAATTGCTTTTTCTAAAAGCTAGCTTATTAAAACAACCCAAAAGCTCCTAAGTGTCAGAGGGGTAATGAGCTTCCCAAAAGTATTTTTGCTTTGTGCTGCAGTAATAGAAACTTGCCGTGAAGTTTAGAGCAGTTTGGATTAAGGGTTTGGAGGGGGTGGGAAAAAACCTTGAGTTGCTCTTAGGGAAACAACTCAAATATATGCAGGGCAAGTGTTTAAGGAGGTGATCTTATAGCTCTTAGTCCTTGCTGCCTTTGGTCCTTCATCCCTGTGCCATGGATGGGCTCCTGCCCCTCCTGCCATCTGTGACTGGCTGCACATGTGGCTCTCTCCCAGTGCCACTTCCATAAGTAATCCATAGTTAGGTACATGCTGGTCTTGATATTTTGTTGATAATTGAAATATTTCACTCTACCTTCCTAAATTGAATTGTTTCTTACAGTTCCATGATACAGCTTTAGTCAAATGACTCGCAATAACTGGAAGCCCAGAAGTTGTTTTTTTCTACCTCATTTTTCAAAGCCTTTATTATCACTGTCTTCATTTTCAGTCTACTCCAATGGTTCTTACGCATGCATTTAGAAAGGTTAACGTTCAAAAATAATGAGATTTTCTTCGTTTATAATGGCTACTGGGATATTGTGTAGTCGTAATGTCTCCTGCTGCAATAAAGTTTCCTTTAGAATGTTTTGAGGGCCTTTGTAATTCAAGGTTAAAGATACTAAGGTAAGTCAAACTAGACTTAGTGTATTTTAGTAGTGTTCAGAAAAGGTCCTTGCGGTTTGAGAAAGTGGTTGTTTTGAAGTGTTATGTCTTTTTTTTTTTGTCAGCTGATCAGCTTGTTAGATGAGGAACTAATGAGAAAACATAAGTTTCTAGAGATTTCTGTTGTCATTTTTGGTTGACTGAAGTATTATCTACTCACTGGGGTCAAATGATTAACAAGTTCCACAGTCCGGTCCAGATTCATCTTTGTATTAACTCAGATAAAGAAAAGACTGTGCCATTATACTGTTATGATGCATAGGAGTAACAGAAATTGAGATGTTTGTTCTCCTTTTGATCCCCAAACAAACTCTGCCTTTTTAAAGGATTTCAACGGGATTTCCAGGAGAAAGGAAAGAGCAAGCCTGGCATATTTGAGACTCTTCACCAAAAAGGCAAAGGAGATTCTTCTGGACTGTGCAGCATTTCCCCTTCTGTCTTTATCAAATTGTCCACAGGAAGGTGAAGGTATTAGCATGGTGTCGCTGAGGCACGTGTGTAGTTTCATGATCACAGAGGGAATATATCTGCTTAAGTTGTTGCTGAAGGACTGTCAATTCAATATAGGATTTTAAGCCAAAGAAAATTAACATGAGCAGGGATCTGAACTTCCCCTCTGCAACTGGCTCTGTAGGGTGCTCACAGAAGTTTGACTTGAATATTTCATGTAGTCTGTAGTGCTCATCAAGAATAGTGTGTGGCTTTAAAAATAAATATATAGTACTTGGTTGCAATCAGCCAACTCTGTATTGAGTTGTGCCCAGTAGCTATCAGGACAGTCAGAGTAGCCAGCCAGCTAGAAGCAAGTGTTAATATGTGATTTATTAAACTGTTTTGAGTTTCTGTGCTAGTTTTTTTTTCAGCTGTTCCTTAAAATGTGAGTTCTGTCCTGAGAGCATTTTTCCTTCTGCATTTGTGATTGTTTATGTGATATCTATAGCAGATTAGAAAAGATTTTCAGAATATTAGTCCATTTGAGGTGTCTTTAAATATCATAACAAGGGTAAAGGAAGGAAAACCTTCTATAAGACAGCAGCCATCAGGAGAGTGTTAGTGAGGAGTCTGGTACCACCGCAAATATTAAGGGATATGCACATGTCTTTGGCTGCTTGCTTATGAAATTTCTGATATTGAAGTGGGTTTTAACATCCTCTGTAAAAGAAATCTGCACTGCTTTCTAGAGAACCAATTTTAAGAGCAGTTACTGAGTACGACCTTTGCTGCAGTGTGTAGATAGAAAAGAAATTGAAGTAGGCAATGGAGTTTCCTCTAAATCCACTGAAATCCAGAAGGCAGATCTACTGATTCAGGTCAAATCATTGAGCTAGGTCCTGGAATTTCTTCCTTGACAAGTTTATCAGCAGACAAAAACCAGGAAGCTTCACCATGTAGGACAAAAGTCAGTCCAAAATAGTATTCTGGTTTTTTTTCTGCTACACTTAAAGAAGACTTATTCTACTCTATGTTTCTGTACGTTGAGAAAAGACCCGTAAAAGATTTCTCTGGCCTGTCGATCATATCTCTGCTTTCTCAGGAAGATATATTACCTCTGGCTTTCTACATGTCACCCAAATGCTGGTGATATACCCTTAGCCAGGGTTCGTGGCTTTAAGGAGCTACAGCAGATGCTTTTAAACCTCCTGCGTTTCCCAGAGCTTGGAATTCCTTACATTTGGCTGTATCTACTGAGATGGGAAATACTTCTCTATGTTATCTAACAGCAGCCTTCAAGTGCTAATTTATAACAAAAATAAAAAGATAACTGGATAACAAATGATTATTAAAAAACCAACGAGAACCACAGACCTGCTACCCCTCCTTGCCCCAAAAAAACCCTAAAACTACAACACCTGTGCAACAACTCCTGAAAAGTATAAGAAATTAAAAAGGAAAAAACCTCAACTCTTTAAAACATTTTTTTTCTTAATAGCCTAGAAGTTGTGGTGCTATTTGAGTGCTGCTGTGGCTTCTCTTGCAGAATTAATTCAGCCTTTCTTTAAGCTCTCAAGGATCTTGTGGCAAATAATATGTTTTTAATAAAGCCTCACCATGGTTCTGTTCAACAAATAATTACATCAGATAGTCTCACCATAATGAAAACTTTTTTCCCACAAATCAAATGGTGTGGGGGGAAAGAAGCACTATAGGGAGTTAAGAAAAGCAACCAGCTCCTATTTGTTATAGCCCTGTGATTTAGAGCTCTGACCAAGTGCACAATGAACTGGTGGAGAAGAGCTAAAGCACTAGTGAGAGGAGAGACCATTATTTCTCAGCTCTGTCATGGTGTGCAACTAGAATAAATATGTGAAACTGATACTCAGAAAAAAATGCAGCATCACATGAAGGTAGGATGTGATCTTTGCTGGTTGCTTGGAAAAAAACCAATATATGTAACAGTGTTCCTGGCTTAGAGGGATGTTCCTACAGACAGGTCTATGAGGGCATGCATGGTCTGAATAAATATCTGAATATATAAATATTTGCTGTCTACAGCAGTGTAGTTATCCTTATTATCCTCAGGAAGTCTGGCATCGTCCTCTGGTTGTGAAGCTTTCCTAGCAGGTAGCTGAGATCAGCCCTGAGCCCTGTATGGCCAAAGTAAAGTGGCCTGGGCATATGCCAAAGCATTGCATGGCAGGGACTCAGACCCCTCCTATCTGCAGTGGCTGGAAATTTTACCCTGAAATTAATTCTGTAATTGAAAGTATTTTACCTTTTTTATTGTGTTATAATGACGGTGTCCAGGTTGCAATGAAATTGCAGGCAGTCATTTGACTGCTTCTTAAAAAGAAAAAAACTTACCAAATAGCAAGCAGTCTTCTGAAAAAAAAACTAGTACTTGGCATTTTTGAATGATGCTTGTATATATTTTGCATTTCTACTTTGCCTCATGGTAGCTAGCCATTGCTTGGAAGTATTAATTTTCTCCGAGTATTGTATATGGTGTCAAACAGTAAAACACAGGTTCTGGCTGGTGTTTGAAGTGTGTGGGAACAGCGTTACTTGTGTATTGTCAGTCATTGCTCTTGCAATGCAAACCAATTTGTGGTAGCAAACAAAACTTGCATGTTTTGCTGGAAGTGGAGCTGGGGAATAGAGCTCTTTCATAGTCTAAAAAATGTGAGCCCTGTAATTGATGCCTTGAGATAAGAAAATCGATAGGCAAACTTGCACATATCCAAATCACTTGTCTATTTTCTGCTTTGTACGGGGCTTGTTAAGCAGATGCCTTTGTGGGTGGATCTTTAAAGTAATAGATTTTGACCATTCCTGTGAAATGCCAAATTGTCAGCTTTGTTTCCAAGTGGCAGGCTGATGTGGATTAGGGACCTTCTGAGGAAAATTCCTCAACACTCCAGTTTTTCTCTGGGTGTGACCAGGCTGGGCAGTCGCATTTCTTCCCTTGGCTGTCTCTGGGATACATGTGCACCGAAGTCTCTGCCCTCATTAGGCTCTGTGCTCATGGTCCATGCGTAACTCCTGGCACTCCACCACGTGTCTCACCAGCTCTTCTCAAAGTGCTTTTGCATCGGACCAGTTCTGGTTTCTTTATGCCATTGCTGCTTTGTCTTGTGAAGCTCTGCAGCACGCCCTGTTACTAACGGCTTAGTCTCTGCATGTTTACATCCTTATTCTTTGAGCCCTTCTTTCTCTGATGGGGTTGTTTGCATGCAGCCAGCCAAGTGATGTTGCTTGCTTGGCTGTCTTACAGTGGGCACTGATGACAAACTTGTGTTACACCTTAAAGGTTGAGGAGATGCAGTCATGAGGACAGCAGCCTTTGCTCTTCCCATGTGCCAGCCCGGGCTCTACAGGGTTAAGCAGAGCCTTAAGCATGGGATGGCACTGCCAACATGTGAGCACCTTATTAGCACTAATTTTTCCTCTTCTTACAGTCTTACCCTCCTGTATGTTGTCCATTCCCTATTTCTTTATCCAATTTTCATTGTCTTGTGTATTTAATAATTAGAAATTGCATCATTCTCTGGACATCCCAGGCACCCCAGGGCACCCTCTTGTTCTCGTTCCTTGCTCTTCTTGTTCTCTTCCTTGCTGTTTCTTACCTCTACCCTTCTTTAAGCCATGTCCATTGTGTCTTAAAAGCACATCTCTTGCTTTGTCCCAGTGCCAGGAGTAAATCCCCAAAACAACCACTGGAAGGCTCCAGCAGAGTGTCCCCATCTCACTTTGTCTGTTGGTCAGCTCCTTGGGCTTGTCAAGCTTTTAGCTGAGGTTGGGCTTGTGATGAGACTTGGCAGCTAGCTGTCATCTGGCAGTGATGAAAAGCAAAGCTTCTGTCACACACAGGCTTTTTAGGCTCTGCCTCGTCCTAATGCTTGAACCCTGAAAAGACCCCCCTGCTAACTTAAACGCTGCAATCAAGTCAGCAATCAACAACATCAAAGAAGAGTCAGGAGTATCTTCTTCCTTTGTTCAAGAACCTGCCTCTGACATTCTCTTCTGTTGCCTCCCTACTGACTCCTCTGCTTCTTTAGCCAAATCTTTAATTTAATTTATTTTTTCAAGCACAGTATAGAGAGGCATAGTAGTTTAACAAAAAACAAAAGTAATAATCTGGTCTTGTGCAATGAAGACATAAGTGTAAATGCTTTGAAGAGATTGGTTGCGATAAACTTCCTCAGGTATTAATTGGGGTACGTAGGCAGGTCACTTCAGGCAGCAATGTGTGATGTGAAGAGGGAAAGGAGGAGTTCAGTGCAATTATCAGTTCTAATTGCTGTGAAATTGTTGAAGTCTTCCACAACTTGAGTTAAGCTCTAAAGCTGATCAACTTGTTCTACAAGCAAGGCAGCTCAAGATTGACATGTCCAGTTCCTGAGGGATGGTTTGGCTCCTGTCAGACCATGCCCTTCCTCTAATGCACAGGGGCACAGCTGGATAAATGCTCTGCAAGGGAGAAGAGCAGGAGTGTAGCCTCCTGCCAGCTGTGAGAGGAACTGGTGTCCAGCATGAATGCCTAGTTAATAGCCAGTTTGCTAAAAAAGACCTCAAAAGGAATTTGTTTAGTATAACACCCTTTCTTTCCTTTATTCCAAGAAAAAAAGCCTAGTGTATGAAATGACACACTTAAAGAAATGCAGGGAAGTTAGTGCTGCATGTCACAGTAGCAAGTTAGAGTGGCAGGCATCAGAAATTAGAGTAGTGCATCCACTTCTACATCAAGAAAGCCTATGGAGATCAGCAGTCGTCACCTAGGGGTGGCTACTACCCACAGCCCGATTTTGGGCTGACTTCAGTTAATTTCATTTCTAAAAATTGTTCCGTTAATTTCACGTTTTACTCATGGCAATCAAGTTGAGCACATCTGTAGGTCTGTGGCACTTCAGGGCCTTCTTTGAACCGTTATCTGTCCAGAAATCATATAAATGGTTATGTGAGCTGCACTTCATTCAGCTGCTGTGAGTAGGGAGTTGTCCTCAATAGCCCTTCCATAGGGTTTTGGGATGTTCTGGTATTTGGGTTTTGCCTGCTGTCTTTCTCTGGGGTCAGGAGTGTCTTAGAAGTGTTTTGTCTACTCTGTATTTTTTTCTGTCTTTTTTTTTTTTTTTAAACAAAACAAAAGTTCCTTCAAGTTTAGGCTGGAAAAAGGTTTGAAGTTTCTATCATCTCTAGGGTAATGCCAACTTTTGAAAGCTGTGCTCCGCACAAGTGAGGGGGTCAGCTCAGTAAATCCTAATTAATTGAAGTCATGAAAGGATGCCCAGCTTAATGCAGACACCTAAATTGTTCTTCAGCGTGATGAGTCATGCACCGTCAACAGCAGAGGGCAAACCATGAAACTTCAGAGAAGTATTTTAGTAGCTTTGTCAAAAACATTAGATGGCTCTTAGGCTTAAGAAGTTTGCAAGATGTTATTCTGAGCAATAAAAGTACTAGGATTTAACAGACACCTGAAATATTACTGCTAATTTTTTTGAAAAGCTAGTTTTATTTTTTTCCTGGAAGTATTTTGAGCTGTCTAGTGTTTGGGTGTTACATGAAATCAAAAGAGGGTTGGTCCACATAGAGGAAAGCTTTATGAGGATTGGGCACTAAGTGTGTACCACTGTAAATAAGATCTGAAATCCATACAGGATTTTGAAATACTCTGAGGAAACAAATTCAATCTGTTCCAACGTGGCTTATGCAAAAGGACTAAAATAAATTTGACTTTTCTGCTGAACAATATGCTAGCTCTCTTCCTGATAAAAATGGATGTTCCCTTACAATGCCAATAATGAAGTTCAGTGCAAAATAAATGAATGCTTGGAATCTATTACTAGCAACTCACTGGCAGCTTAATGCAATAAGAAATCATGAAGCCTGATTTACATATGCATTATTAATTCATACTGGTAGAATGTTTTTACACAAAGAAGGTGAAGAAAAAATAACTTAATTTTCCCTCCTCTCTTTTCTTCTCTTCTCCCTTCTCTTAAATGAAAGACCTCTTCCTCCCCAGACTCAGGTAGTGATGTAATGTACAAGCAATTTAATTTTTACTGTGCTTTCTAATTAGCATAGTGGGATACCTCATTGAGCAAGACTGGCTTTGTCCTCCTGCTCTGCATATAACACAGCAGCTTGAGGGGCAGCTCAGCAAACCCAGCATCTCCAGCTGCTCCTGTTTGAAGTTCAGCAACCGAAGGAGGAATCTGTCAGTCTCAGTGATAGCTACTAACAATGCTCAGGCTTTTCATCAAATCTGCTTTTAATTCCCTGTGGTGGGGGAGTCTTCCAGTCTCTGGTGGCTCAGAGTATTGGAACATGGAAAGAAATATCTATACATTGTATGCAGTGGCATCTGTTATCGGTGCCTAAAGACAGTTGCTTTGGTTTTGTTTTTTTTCTTAAACCCAAACCCAATCCTGTGCATATTACTAATTTTGTCTTGGTTTTTGTTTTGGCTGTTTGCTATCTCTGTCATCTTTGCTAAAACTATTCATTTTTTTATTGTAGTCTCAGTGACATCAGAAATGTGCCTCTGTCTCTTCATATGTAGCTTATCTTTCCCCTTTGGTGCCCTTGTATATTTCAGTAAAAAAATGACAGTATAGTTCTTTCTATGCTGTAAATCCTTTTTTGCTTCCTTCCCGTCTCTGTTTTCCTCTCTCAGCCACTTTCACCAGAGCCCTGTAACTTATCTCAGAACTGAACACGTATAGGCTAAAAATAAGATTGCTGTTCTCTTTCCACATTGTTACTACTTATGGTTTATCTCTTTCTAGGCTTCATTAACTTCTTATCCTCCTCAATCTATATGTTGAAGAGGAAACAAGGTCATCCGAATAGACCAGTAAATTTTTAGTTTATATGTAAATGCAGAATGTGAATGTGGGCAGATTTAGATGTGGAAGCTTCATTGTCAGTTAACAGTATATACTTAGCCAGGATAGTAGCTGATTTTTTTATTTATCTTTTTTCTCCCAGTCACTGTGATACTGGTGCTGTCCTTTATTTCTGTGTTAAAATGTGAATGCCTTGGACAGGGCTCCTCCTGGAAGTGGGTTAAATCAAACTTCAAGGAAGAAGTCAACATTTTCCAGTTCTTTAGTTTGCACAAGGTCCTATTGGACAATAAATCTCTTGGAACGGTGCTGGAAAGCTGCTAGCAGTGTGGGGGATTTATAGCCTTTGCCTGACAGGAGGGAAGAGAGGTTGCTTGGGGAGTGGAGTGTTCCCTTATTTTCCCTCTGGGGTTGGTGGAGGCTGCCTGGTTTCTCCAGGGCACTTTGAGACACTTGTCTATCACTTCTTTTGGTCAAATTCTGCTTTTTTCTTGCCCAATTTCCCCACCATCCAGTGAGACGTGTGAAGTTGGAGCCCCCAGATATGCTTGTGAGGTTCATTGCTTTGCTCTCAGTGCAGTCAGTGCATGAATAAGTGAGGTCCCTCAGGCTGCCCCGCATCTCGATTTGGGGCAGATCCCATGGCAGAATGCTGGCCACCCTCACCGCTTTTTGTCTTCTAATTCAATATTCGTAATCAGAGTTAAATTTTTGCTGTTCTAAGCGATATAGGTCAAGAGTAAGACTCAACCGCATAGAAGTGCTTTGGAAGTGTGCTTTGCAGAAACACTTCAGTGACCTTTCCCTAGCTGTATTGTGGCTTAATAGTGAAGATCTGAAAGCAACTGCTAATGAGGATGCAGCTTCATACAGGACTCCTCAGCTATTTTGGATTCCTTTATGGCAAATTACATACAGAGCAGTTTTTTCTGTTATATACATCTACAAATTGTCTATATTTGGAAAAGGTCTGATCTGTCTTGAAACTTGGATTGACATTTCACACAAATCTTACTTTTATGGAAGATCAGTCAGAGCTTCAAAAGAAAGTTGTCTGGTCTCAAATAGATGATGAATTGGGGTGCTCAGGGTAGGGGTTACTCTCAGGGCATCTGGGAAGTGTCTGTCACCCAGGTGGCTCTGGGTGAATGCTAATTTTCTCTTTGGGTTAACCTTTAGCAAAAAAGAAATGTTTAGTCTAATCCTGGCCAAATTGTCTGGGCTCTCCTGGGTATAAATATGTTCAGAGTTAGGCAGCTCAAAACCTACACAAATTCATCAAGCTCCTGATTTCCCTTTTGGTTTGGGGGCAGCTACAGAGGACCTGCTCTGGATATCATGGGTGATCTCTAAATGTCTGAGATGTATCAGCAATTTAGGTAAGAAACATCTGGGAGTCCCTTGACAAGGGGCATGTTAATGATACTGTAAAATCCAACCAAAAAGGAAACCCTCTAGGACTTGACGTTTTAGAAGGCGGGCATTCTTTATTGCAGTGCTGGATGCATGGGGATCTTTCCTCCTAACGTGCACACCCACATTCTATATCACCAGTTATTTATACTCAAAGTTGCTAATTATTTTGTTTTCTAATACATATGCATTGTTATTCAGCCATGCGATTGGTCAGTACAGCCTTGCTTGCTATGTACATTGCTACTCGTGCTCTGTCCTTGTTCTTTGGAGGCGGTGGTGTAATTTGGGTAGGTGGTCCATGGCTTGGTGGCACCCCTGCCACATTTACCTTTTCCCCAGTTACTGCAGATTCTCGCTGACTTCATGCTTCTTTTGGCAGTTCCTCAGTTCTTGGTGCCTATTGGGGAATCTTTCCTTTTTATCAGTGTTCTCAGGTGCTTCTTCAAAGGCCTAGTTGTTAGCTTTTCATAGTTCCTTCTTAAAAGCAGACACTTTGCTATATCCTGGTTCCTTCTCACCACTAGATCAGGTTTCACAAGGCCTTGGTAACTCCTTTACTTGGCTGTTTTGCTAACTGGGAAGATCCATTGCCGGCTTTAACAGAAAAAGGGTGAACCAGGGAACAAATGGCTGTTCATTTAATGCAAAATTAACATGTTACGAACAAAATTAGTTGAGATGTGAAAGGGCATGGAGGGAAGAGCATTTGTAATTATCTCTGTGTCACTGCTAGGAACCTGGAAAAACAGGCAGGAGCACTTTGGAGCATAGCTGTGACTGCGCTGCATTGCTGAAACCTGATGGCAAATTTTGTGTGGCTCGAATATTAAACCCCCTGGGTCTGACCCATTTCACAGTGTGAATGAGAGAGGAATGCAGGTGCCACTGTCAGGAAAGGCATCGCCACTGCTGGGACTCTGATGAATTATTGGCTTGAATAACTGCAGAGCAGCCAACACCCTTGCAGTAGTGGGTTTGAGACTGTCTTTTTTTCTTTGTCCTTTTGGTGGGACCCCAGAAGAAGCCAGGAGACTCTTCCTTGAGGCAGAGCTGCTTTGGGGGACTGACCTCTGGGTGGGAGGGCAGGGCTGTGGTGCCCAGTTCTCCCAAAGCCCCTGGTGATGGCTTTTGGGCAATGTAGGAGCTTTCTTAAAGCGTGTTTTGAGCTGCAAAATTTTCTCCTATGCCTTACAAGGGCAAAACCTACATTAGACTTTGCTCTGTCAGGTTAAAAATGAAACATGGAATTGAAAATTGAGGCTAGATGAGTTACAGTGATCATAACTGGATTGTATGGATGATGCGCACAGAATAAAATCCAACAAATTACATTTTTAGTGCTTTAAAAGGCCCATTCCAAAAGCTGCAAAGATTATTAGCCAAGCAGGTAGGAAGAGGATATCTAAATGGGAAAAAAAAAAACCCACCAGGCATTTTGGCAAGAGGGAAAGATCTACTTGTAAAATAAATGTATCACTACATGTGCATCTAATATAAAGCACACTGACAATGAAATTCCCAAATATCCAAAACAGCAAGGGGAGGTAAATAGTAAGAGGAGTTTATTACATACTAGGAGAAGAAGCTGATCAAGAAAGAAACAGGATGCAAGAAATAACTATAATTCTCACCACTGAATATAATAAAGAATTTTAAGTTTAGTGGAAACTATCACCAACAAAACCAACTTGTATTATTGGATAGCAACGATGGTTTTTGGCAGTTGTGTGCAGGAACATGCACTTCAGTAATATTTCTGGAACAGGCAGGTGGTGTGGTCATGTCAAATGAGGGTGGTGGTTCACTCCTTTCCAGGCTGGCTTGGCTAGTATTAGGTACTGTGAGGCTGAGCAGCCCAAGCCACTTAGTACTTGTTTTCTACATTTGACTAGTGTTTTGTGTAGGGGTGAATCACCTCACCTACATCAGGAGGGGCTGAGGTATCTGAGCATTAAATGTGGGTTAGCTCATCACCTAAACTTCGTGTGGAAGCTCACCTCTGTCATTCGTTGCATAGCCAGATACCAAAAGAACACTAAGTAAGATGTAGTAATTTCTAAGCTGGTGACCTGCAGTGTGTGAGTATAGATGAAGATGCTTTTGGCTTGAATTGGCTTTAATTTTGAGCTTTTTAGTGTACGCTGAAATGTGGGTGAAATACAACAGACTGAATGGTGATGTTGTGAATGGAGCTGAACAGAGGGGAGGTGATTTCAGTTGCTGTTGGCGTGACTTCCCCTGATCTTGGTTATGGCTGTGAAATACTGATACAGGTTTTGAATGACAAGGTCAGAAAGTAATTGATCTCTTACGCATCTTGTAAAACCGATGCTATGATGGCTGATAAAACTAGTAACATTGATACAGCAGACTTTTCTGTGGGGTGCAAGCTTGGCTGTCATGATAATTTGATTAAGAAACTAATCTTCCAATACCGAATGCACTAAAAGCCAGCTTACTGGTGGGACTGCAGAGGCTGTGATTAAATACAGTCATCATCTCTCTCTAGATTTGGAGTGGTTTTCCTCACAGGTTTTTACATAACCTGTGCTTTGTCTCCGTTCTGCTTTGTTGTTAAATCAGTGATTGGAGGAATTAAAAAAAAAATCCTGGTAGAATCACTAGCAGTGGAAAACTTCTGATGACACAAATAACTCTCTGAACTTCTGACCTGTGAGGAAGTTGAGATTATAATATCAGTGGTTCATTACCTGGGTTGTTGGGTAAATGGGAGATGATAAGCCTTGTAATAGGACTTAATGTGACCTGAGGATCCTGTGATCCACTGCTGGATGTACAGCATGTGGGGCGGGCACAGGAAGGCTTTGCCGCCCTGCGTGTCACCCAGCGCAGCGCTCGTGAGCCTGCCCTGTGTCCTGCTGATCTGGGGGGAAGCTGGAAAGCAGAGAGATCTCCAAGCAGAGTCAGGAGGATTGCCTGGAGAGCTGGCAAGGATTGCCTTAAAAAGGCTCAAGCAGCTCTTGGTTTAATAAAGAAGAATTTGAAGGGTGACTTGATAATAGTCTGTAACTGTCTCCAAGGGAACAGGTATTTGACAGTTCAGCAGATAACACTTGGCTTTTTTCCTACTGGGTGAATAATTAAGATTTGGGAGAACTCACTGTTCACTGTAGAGGATTTTTTGACACTGGTTACTTCAGAAATGAATCGCTCTGTTTTTCTACAAGCTAGGATTCTAATGTGAACAGGATTTAACTCTGGGAAATCCCATGTGCAGCATGTCGGATGGAAAGATCATGCTGTTTCCTTTCAGCTTTATAACTTGAAGATATTTATTAGGCTGGGAAGCTCCTCTGTCTCAACCAAGAAGTGTATTTCATGTTTGGTAGGAGCTCAAAACTTTGCCCTGGGGGAGGTGTGCAGGGTTGGTAGATTGCAGTCGTTCATTTCTGGCTCATCAATGGTTTCTCCACCACAAAGAACTGGAGATGGATACTGTCCTGCAGACTTGTCTCTCTGAGCTGGGTACATTTCCAGTTGCACAGGCTTGAGGGGGACTATAGCAATGAAACAATAGTAAACAAAACTTAATTATCTTTCTGCTTTTAGGCAGCATATCCTTCTGTCAAAATTAATTAGGTTAAGTTCCTGTGAAATTTGCCTTCATATTTCTATGCAACCTCCTTTATTCCAAGGTGTTCAAGATAGGGAGAAGAGGAATAGCACTTTGCATCACCGCAGTCATGAAAAAATGTGGCAGTCCAGACTTATTCTGTTTTTCTGTAAGGTCTTATTTGCAAGCCTGAACATGGTACTATAAATTAGAAACTCTATTTATCCTCTAGAAAAGCAGGTCTGCCTTGTGACATTGAGTTTAGTTAAGTCCCTTTTCTGACCCCTAGCTTTCATCTCGTGGATTCAGACAAACTGCTGAGTGCATCATAAATTCTCAAGACAACTCCCAGAAATGCTTCAAAAACATAGTTGTTCGTGCAGGAAAGGTCTGTAAATTTTAAGTACCAAATAAGACATAACTCCATTTGTGTCTCAAATGGCAGTGCAGTTGTGTGGGATAGATGGAGATCTGTCTTTAAACAAGTTCTTAGATTTTTTTTTTTCTTCTCTTGAATTTATTTGGTTCTTTCCTCTTCTTGCTCCCCCATGCCCTTCCTTCCTGTGGTGTCTCCCAGCTGTCTTTTCCCTGTGTCTCACTCCGCAGCCTCCTGAAGAATTGTGCAAATTAAAGATGTAGAAGAACACTGGAGTATACTTAGGCCAACAAGCCTCTAAGAAAAATGAGGAGATATTGTCCTTTCTTGCAGCATTTGAAACAATGGGGACAGAAAATGTAAGTGTTGGGACTTCAGCAGCTTTTCCTCATGAGGCTTTCCTGGTGCCTGATAGATGATACAATCACGAAGCTTTCCCTGGAGTCCCAAACATTTCCTGTGTTGTCTTCATTTGATGGCCCCTAAAATTATATTAGTACACCAAGAAGCAACAAAATCTTTCAGGCGTTAGTGGATGCTACAGTCTCTGCTGAGCGATTGTTGCCTTGCAGAGCAGCGTCAAACCAAAGCGAGCTCTCTGAAATGTTTCCTGCAAGCTCTGCAGTGTTGCTTATGTCGCAACATTTTTTGTATGCTGCTGTTGTGATCCTGGAAACAGTGCTGAGAATAACAAGGTAATCTTGGTTTGGTCGTAGCAGGGCAGGGTGTGACAGCCTGTTATCTCATTTCAGAGGTTTTTGATGCCTGTGCGGACACAGTCTGGATTTGATTAGCTAATTCAATCTCTAAAGTTTGCAGTGCTGCAAAGTCACAACGGATTACTATCTACTCTGTAGTGACATAGGAGTTTTGCCAAAATTAAGATAGTTGATTTCAGTGAAACAGCATTTCTGCATCTTACAAATGATGGCTTCATTTCAGGCAATGTTTCTATCATTAGGTTTTTCTCCATTCTTTGATTAACTTCGCAGTGCTTACTAATTTTCCATCAAGTTCCATTACTTCTCAGCTAGTGAAAGAAAGAGGCACCTCGAGCCTGGTAGTTACAGTGCAAGAGTGGCTCGTTGGAGGTGGCAAGGGGGACAGAGATTCTGTTTGTGGTCAGTGGTTAATGGGGAGCAGAGAGTTAACGGTGTTGGAAGAGATGGCCAGGTAAGGCTGGGACCTTCGAACAGGAGGAGTACATGTAGCTGCTTCTTTCAGGACTTCCCCTTTAGCTTCTTAGAAAGGAGGTAGATTTTAACAGACGCAAGAAAGCTGAGGTGATAACTTGTAAGGTATGAACTCAATGTACTTCAGTTTTACCATTTGGTGCCTTTCCTTCTGTGTTCTACTTCTGGGAAAATAGCGTATTTTGTTCTTAAACTCATGCTGATGCCATGTAAACTAACATTCTTCTGCTGGTGTGGCAGCCACGGATTACTTAGTAAAATCTCCTAAATTATTATTGCATCGTGCAAGTTAAGCTACTAGCTACAATAACTTGCAGTGCTTGGATGCTGTCCTTTAGTAGTTCACACAACGTGCAGATTAATAACTGTGTGCACTGCGTAAGAATAAATAGGTTCTGGGCTGTGTGAAGAAGCTCAGGGCTGAACAGTTTAGTTCAGATGGATATAGAATAAATAAGAAGTTTTGCTGAAGCAAATGTGCCACCTTCGTCTTGTATAGTCTGCGTGGCTTGTTTAATGTCACGTGAATTGAAGGAGTAGTTCCTCCCAAACGCTCTGGGTTTTGCTGTGCTGGATGGCAGGTCTCTGTGGTGAAGTAGTGGTACGTGGCTGAGAGCACCAACTGCAGACTCGGCATTTATAGAGAAGAAAATCCCATTATTGACTAGTAGGAGCCCTCTGGAAGCTTGTGTGAAGGTGTGTGCTCTACAGATATTAAAGGTAACCACGGTGATGGACAGCGCAGGACTTATCAGTCAGTGTGGGGACTTACACAGCCACCACAAAGCGTCCTTGGGGGATTGCATGTTGTTGGATATTATCTGGCTGCTCTGACTGGTTCTCTCTTTTGGCTTTTTCTATATATATATTATTTGTTCCTATTATAAAAGCTATTAGAATCAACTTGAAACTTGAAAGAAATCAACAAAAAGAGTGTGAACTGCTCCCGTTAACTTCAGTGAGGGGAAAACCCCCTGCATTTAAGTGTAATATTAGGTACAACACGTAACTGCTGTGCAGCGGGCTACCCTAAGCCATGGTGTGAGCCTCAGTCTGAGGGTAGAGACTGATAGACAGCAATAAGGCTTCAGTTCAGCTGTGGAGTGCACGCGTTACACTTGTTAAATAAGGTTAGAAAAAAAAATCTAACCTGCAGGGATCTGAATCTGATTAGGTCTTTCAGAAACCACTGAGTAATTCTGAATAAATAACAAAGCTGCATGCATATACTGAGACCAAATATAATTTCAGATGCCTCTTAAAAACACCATAGAAGTTTTCCTCGTGGTGGCGTCTCTAATTAGAATCCTAAACGGAAAGAAGAGGGGTGTGACTTCTAGTGCATCTTAATGACTGTTTTCCCTGCGAGTACTGCAGTTAAATAGTGACTTATTTTGATTGTCACAAAACCTGTTAAATTGTAATTAGACCTTTAGTGTCTTTGATTACATGGTGAAAGGTTCAAATGCATTTTCAGCCCAATCACAATCTTGTTTGTGGTTGCATTTGTTGCTCCAAGGCTAAAAAAGAAAATATTATGCAAATTAAACCCTCTACCCACCCAGAACAGCATTAAATCTCTCTGAAAGCATCCAATATTAATCTTGTTTATATATGTGTCACTGATCTCACTAGAGCTGCTGTGGATTTGGACCAGTGCAGAAACAGGTAGTGGCCTAAGATTTAAAGCTTGCTTAATTCTTTTTCTCTCTTTTTTTTTTTGGCAGTGACCAAATGCCACTGAGAAATTGAGGGAACACAAAGTAAACGGACAATGGTAGGTTTGAATATCATTCTTGTTTTTGTGGTTATTAAACAGTTGAGTTGCTTATTAAAAATCCCTTTTGAGTCTAATCTGGCACAAGTGGCTTTTGAAATGATTCTTATGCAGAAGTCTCTCAGAACCATCCCTGCCTTTTTGCCATTAATATGCCAATAATGCCAAACGAGCTCCTTCAAAGCCCATGGCTCCTTAGAAGCTTTCTGACAAAGAATATTAAGCCTTTTAAGTTGCGTAATTTTATTTTGTTTGGCCCATTTGCTTCTGTTTTAGTATGATAAGAACCTGGCATAAACTGCATAAAACAGTACTTAGTCATTGCAGCGTTGGAAAGTTTTTTTGCTGACTTTGTGCACTGAAGAAAAACCTGTGTTATCTTTGGAGAAGCCATTAATGAAACACCTTGTGTAGTTAAACCCTGTTACTCTTTATTCACCTTGAAATCTGATGAAAGTAGAGAAAGCGTGTAGTTGTAAGGTGAATATCAGTTCATGTTTTGAGTTCTTAATTGTTGCTTCTGCTTGATAACAGCTCATGGAGACAGAGGATCCAGGAAACATGAGCTTGCTTTGAAAGCTTTGGTGCCTGATAGATGACAGTGTTACTACTTACGAGGAAGTTTGTGTCTGAAAAAAGAGCGATATGGCAAATAATAGAGGTCTAGAGGCTTCCTAGTTTCAATTCAGAATACGTGGCCCCTGTTATTGTAGAAACACGCATGTAATTTGTTCAGAAAGAACCTTTGAAGTCTGACATGCAGTGACTGCCTGGTTTTATCCCAAGATTATGTACTTTTATTTTCCTGCCAGCTGACAACTACTCTCACTGGTCTTTATTCTCAAACCTTTCTGGAGCAGCCCCACAGAGCATATTGCTCATATTGCTGCTAAACAGTATTCTTTGGTCCACCTTCTAGGTCTGGGTACTATTTTCCAGTTTATTGAAAATGTTTTTATCCTTTAGTGTCTCCTCTGTAAACAGCCCTTCTGTGTGTTTGGAGTTTTTGCCACTGAGTTGAGTTTCAAGTGCTTTATGTACTTGTGTGTCGGTTCTGGAGCTCAGCTGCCGACTTGCTGCAGCACTCCCTAGAACTGTTTTAGCTGCATGTGGAAAATGAAAAATTGTATTGTGTTCATCGAATATCATTTGTCTAGAGCCCCTGGGACATGAGCTGAAAGGTCACAGCATCTGTAAGAATCCTACACACAGCAGCATTTAGGATATAGGTGCAGTTGTAGTTAACGGTGATTGCGGTCTTCAGTTTTTGTCATGCATTATGTAAATACTTGGCCACAGGAAATGGAAGTGGATTTAATTCCATTTACTACAGCTAGGAGGAAAATAAGTTGGAAGTAAATGTAATAGCCTGAAGTATCTGTGTGTGAACTGACATGCATTTTACCTAGTGTTTGCTGTCTTTGGGAATATATAAAAATCACGGAATTATAGAATCATTGAATGGATTGGGTTGGAAGGGACCTCAAAGATCATCTAGTTCCAACCCCCTGCCAGAGGCAGGGACACCTCCCACTAGACCAGGTTGCTCAGAGCCACATCCAACTTGATCTTGACTGTTTCTAAGGATATAGCATCCACAGCCTCTCTAGACAACCTGTTGCAATGTCTCACCACCCTCACAGTGAAGAACTTCTTCCTTATATCTAATCTAAATCTAACATCTCTTCAGTTTAAAATTGTTATGCCTCATCCCATCACAACACTCCTTGATAAAAAGTCCCTCCCCAGCTTTCTTGCAGGCCCCCTTCAGATACTGAAAGGCTGCAATAAGGTCTCCCTGGAGCCTTCTCTCCTCCAGGCTGAACACCCCCAACTCTCCCAGCCTGGCCTCCCAGCAGAGGGCTTCCAGCCCTCCCATCATTGCTGGGGCCTCCTCTGGCCCCGCTCCACCAGGTCCATGTCTCTGCTGTGCTGAGGACTCCAGAGCTGCCCCAGCACTGCAGGGGGGTCTCACAGAGCGCAGCAGAGGGGCAGGATCCCCTCCCTCATCCTCATGCCTTTGGCTTCTGGGCTGCAAGTGCACGTAGCCAGCTCATGTCCAGCTTTTCACCCACCAGCACAGCCAAGTCCTTTTCTGACTGAAAAATAAGTTTTTGAAATGAAATGCTAAGCTAGCTTCTGTGTTTAGAAGCATTTGAAATTTCAGATCTTCCTTTCTAAAAACCCTGACGTTCCCTTCTAGGACAGTTTGAAATCTAGAAAGAAGTTCCAGCAAAACTTCCTTTTTAGTGAAAATTCTTGCTGCTCATGTTTTTTTCAATTTTTTTTTTTAGAGAATACATAGTGTATCTGTATGTACCTGATACATACCTACAATCAGTTTAGTGCTTGTGAAGCATACAAATACAAAGTTCTCTTTTTTTTGTATTTAAGTCAGCAGTTTTATACCTGAACAAAGCTGCACATCCTTGGTGCTAGCAGAGAGTATCAACCTGTCATCTCAAAATCTATTGCAGATGTCACTTGATCTATCCAGGAAATAAACGGAGAAGATGGAATAACTTTAATGAGCTTTTGCTGGAAAATAAGTTTTCTTAACAGATCTATGCAACTTGTTAAAAACATAATAAACACGGGAATCAAGTTCTTGTTTTTTTTTTCTTCTCAATTTATACACATAAGGCTTTTTGAAGTGCTAGGTAGAAGTTAAGCAAAGATGACCTGCCCTTGGTTCTTCCTGCTTATAAATGTGCATTTTGTGACTATCCAGTGTCTCATGCTTCTCCCTCCTCTCTCCCTCAATGAATAACTTGCGGTTTATTATTTTACGTTCAGAAACTGACATTTCTCCTAGCTTGTTTATTTGTGATGATTCTTCTTCAGAGGTCTGAAGGGGGGTGCAACATTATCAGCAATTTTCTGCTTCCCATTGTTGATTTAAGCAATGTGACAAATATTTGGTGTTGGGAAAGGTCTGCTGTGCTGGTATTTTTCACTCCTAATGTGTTTTTTTTCCCCTGAATACTGCCTAAAGATGGTATTAATCTTTTGTACTGATGCACTTGAAGGAAAGGAAAAGAGTGAGCAAAATGTAAGCAGCTCCTGGGTAAGTGCTCTTACCCTATTAATAAAAACAAACAAAACAAACCCACCTCTGAATCTGCAGCTGCAAGGTTCAGGCGGGAGGTGTGATTTCTGAGGAATAATGAGGGTTATTTGGGGCAGGCAAGTATCTACCTGAGCCTAAGACGAGTTAACCCTGGTTTCTGCAAGCGTCTCTCTAGGACTGAGGTTAATACATGAGAATAGATCTGCACCTTTTCTGTTGCCTTCCTCTTTACCCATGTGTGCTCTGCAATTCACAGGGTTGTGGATGTGGTTTTGGCAGGGATTAATGCCTGCCCTGACGTGTCCAGCTGTAGTGCTGACCACTGGTTCTGATGGCCAGATTTCTAGCTGTTTGCTCTGGGACTGTGTCTTGTGGCCCACATTAGAAGCAGTGTGTGGTGACCTTCCTGTACTACTAATACAGTAAATATTGCATTATTTTTTCTTTTTTTAAAGAAATCAGTATTATTTTTAATAACAGTTTCTTGGAATGATGTAACAGAGCCCCATCTGAGTGCAGGTTTCAGTAGCTTTCAGCTACTTCCTTACAACTGAGGTGTGCTGAATCTTCCTCCTTTTGCCTCTTCCAAAGCGTGAGGGACATTTGGGCCCCCTTGCTCCTGCCTCGTGAATCACACGTAGTGAATGCCAGCCCTAGGCAGTACCTCCTGAGTGAATGTATCCAATTTGTTTCAGCCTTTGTTTTCATTAGTGGGGTTGTGGCAAGGCCGGCACACAGGGACTTCGGAGGCATTTACTTTTCACGGGTGTTCAGAACCGAAGGAGAAATCTCATGCCTCTTCACTAATAGATATAATGTGTTCTTTCACAAGCAGTCAGGAGGGAAAGATAAAAAAATGAACATTAAATGCAAAAGTCAGTCAAGGGGTCTGGAGTGTCGGTGTGTTTGCCTTGAATTGTCTCGGTGCTCTGTAGATTGCATAGGTCCTTTTTGTGAGGCTGCCAGGCCACTTTTCAGTAGTGAGACATGCACATCCCACCCATTCAGATCTTCTAGGGGGTTACTGATCTCACCTACTAATGGGTCTAAGAGTGCCCAAATTCACAAAGTGCTTTTTAATGTAACATCAGTTGAACGTTTAACCTCTGGCTTGGTAGCAGTGATCCCTTTGAAATGTGTTGTGATGGAGAACTGTGTGATAATACAGCCTTGTACTTCACACCTGAGCTGTGGTGCTGCTTGCACTTATTGTTCCAGAATGCATCTGTATATGGTACGTATATCAACACAGCCTACGCATTGATATATTGTCCTATTCATCTTGGCAGAGGAATTCCAAAAGAAGGAATTCCTGCTCACGTATTTGAGCTGGGGACCTACCTTTGCAATATTGCTCTCTAGCAAATGTGTAACCAAGTCACTTCCTCAATTAAGCAAGGAAAACCTATTTAGTTCTCTGAAAATGTGCTTGAACTCTCATTTCCTGGTTTGTGGATCTTTTTTCTCTCCTATGGACAGTGCCAAGTACCAGTTGTCATAGGGTCTTAATTAACAATTGCCTTAATGTTACGGGAAATAGATTCCAGTTTCCACCTCACTCTTCTAATCTCCATTGTAGATAATACAATGTGGGACAACTGAGCAGGACCAGACCAAGTCCAGCCTAAGATCCTTTCTCTAACAGTGATCAAAAGTGGGACATCTCAGGAGGAAGGTTAAAAAAATCTAAACCCACTCTCCCTCCTCTCTTGTCCCTCCCCTCCCACCTTTCCGGCATGTCTAATCATTTTTGGCTTTCTAATTCTTGAGTAAAGTTTTTTCAAGTCTGAAGAAACTTCTCTGTTTTGTAACTCTTATGGATTTTTCTTCTACAAATGCTGGCTCCTTCATTTCAAATCCCCGTGAAGAGTATCCACAACATCCTAGAGCAAATGGTGCTTTTAAGTAACAGAAGCTAAAGAAGCATGACAGTTTAAGTGGATTTCTGGGAGATAATTTGCTAAAAGTAGAATAGCATTATGTCACAACTTCTCTTAGAAAGTGATAATGAAAATGAATTCAGTCCTCTAATCTTGAACGCAATTTGGCCTCAAGAGGCTAAAATGAGAAGAAAAATAATGAAGCAAAGCTCCTTCTGCAGTCCTCTTGGGTTTTTTTTTAAACATAATTACTGTAAGTAACTGAGGTTGGATGTAGCTGAAGAGGTATACAATTAAAAATCAATACAGATGAATCTATGTGTTGACATTGGTACATATAACCAACAAAATTACTGAGAAATCATTCAGAACCCAAAGGTGTTCATGGGCATGTAGAAAACTGGGTTATATGGGTGTGTAACCCAAATTTGGTGTAATACCCAAATACTGTAACAGGAAGTTAGTCCTAAATCAGCCGTACAAGGTACGAATGCTGCCAGTGTTTGGGATGAGAGCTCTTGGATGACTTGAAGGTGCCCTTTCCAAACCCGTGGCCTATCTGCCTCCATCATGGGAACTGCCACTCCGGTACCAGCTCTGGACCCATGGCGATCTGCTGCTTGTGTTAAGGTGAACTGAAATCATGTCTTCCATTTAATGTGCTGGCCTGCAAGCTCCAGTAGTCCATGAGCTGCTTTGAGGTTTGTCGTTGTCCTTGCTGCAGAACTAGCAACGTGGATCAGCAGCCGGAGATCTGTAGCTGCCGGTGGTGAGTCAGGGCCTTTGGGCACTGTGCAGAGAATAATTCAACTCCTGCCTGTGTCAGGGGGACAGGCGGACACTGAACCCAAACATGGGTATGCCACAGGCAAGTTTGAGAGGGCCCTGCTATCTCGGGATTACTGCCAGCTAGCATGCAAACGCCTGCTTAAAGTTTGGAGGCATTTCTGTTATAAATGTCGATTTGTACATTTTTTTTCCCCAGTGCCAGTAATACCTTGTCTGTGCTGCTTGAAGGACTGTGCTCAGCATACAAATTTGCTGCATGGGGAACAAAAGAAAAAGGAAGGTGTAGTGATGAAGAGAAGAATTAAAATGCACGAAGCACTGATTATCTCTTCCAAGTAAATGTCTGCTCTGCTTTGGGCTTTAAATTGTATTCTGGGCAAATTGTCCTCTGGTGTTAAAAGTACTTCTTTTTAACACTAACTGTCCAGATAGTTATAAAACAGAAATAAACATACCTCTTTCTTCACTTGGGTATAGCTTAAGCAGATGAAAGATAATTTATTTCCTGCTTTGTTACAATACAGATAGGCAGATTAATAGTTTGATCTTCTGCCTCTGACAGAATATGCTTTTTGTTGTTGTTGCTTGAATTTCAGCATTTGATTATAACACTGAGGACTGAAAAACCAAGTGATGTTTCAAGGAGCTCTTTAGGAGTTTTCCAAATCCCTTAAATACCTCTCAGATGTTCCCATAATGAAAACAGAACGCAATATTATCTTCAGCACAAAATGCTATTATGCGGTGTAATGTTGGGATTTTTTCCGCTGTTTTTGTGCTTGGCTACGTTCTGTGATTGACTTCAAGGTCTGTTGTTTTGTTTTCCATCACTTCCGCTGGTGTGATTAATCAGGGGCTCTTGTGTTGGCCAGGTTTTCATCCCGAGTGGCTGTATGGAACACAGGCAGCCCTCTCCTTTAGCCGTGCGATGTGGGTAGATCCAAGTTCGGTGATGAGCACTGATTCCATACAGAAAACTGCGGTTAAACTCAGATTAAAAATGTGTGCGCAGGTTTGAAGAAGGCAAAATGCCATATTTATTTTCTCCTTCTTCTATTTTCTCCTTTAGCAGGATATTTTTTTTTCCCCTTACTTGTCTGATTAACCAGCTTGTATTCCAGTAGCAATGTTCTACGTACAAAGTGCAATTTTTCACTCTAAAGTTCACTAAACAGACCTACAAATGGAATGAGTTTTTCTCAGTTTTTATCTCCAGCTAGAGAAATTTTGCAAAAGCCTGAACAAGCAATACTTCATTCTGTCAGCATAAGCACAGGCAAGCGTCTGATCTTGTTGGATTGCCAGCTGTCCGTGTGGGTTTAAATAAGCTGTTTGCAAAGAGCAGCTGCTAATATCCCGGGTGTCTTGTGGTGTCTCTTACTGCAGTGTAGGTGAGCTGAGGTTACCACTAGTGGGAGGAATTGTGCTGTGGAATTCCCCAGTGAAGTGGAAAAAATACGTTGTGAGGATGTCTTTGAGGAAACTTCTGATATTTCATTAAGGAAAAGTCCCTCCTCTCCCCCTTTATGCACTGATTGCTGGCTTGGCTAATAACCAAGAATATTGGGGATTATAGAAGATTTTGGACTAAAAGGACTTTACACTTTGATCATAGGTATACTGCCCTTTAAACACACTAATCCATAGGCTGCACGCTGCTTCTGCTGAAGAAAACACAAGCTGGGAACCCAAAAACTTCAAGGAATTATCTGTCCCTGAAATACTAGACTCCCACTTTTGGGGCTTAGAGCTTCATTTAAAAATTTAAGTATGGCACAATGAGGAGATGCTAAGCAATGCAGTAAAGGTAAGCAAAGAGTAGCCCGTAAGGAAGAGATTTTATCTATCTCTGGCTGAGACATGGACCCTAACCTCAAAAGAGGTATTGGGTGATCTGTCAGCAGGAACTTCAGTTTAAAATCAAGTCCTGCATAAGAATATTTTAGATATTACATGTATATTTTTGATAAGTAAGCCTAGTCTTTGCTAATCTCTGCTAGTAAAAGCCCTCATTCGTGTGTCTGTCTGGAACTCCTCATGTTTGCAGCTTTTACTTCTGCTGCTTTCTGTTCATTCTGTTTCATGAGTCTTACTTAGCACGTCTGAAATAAAGTTGGACACGCGCTGTTTGTAACTCTTCCAGTCAGGCGCTTCCAAGCCTTCCTCTGCATCGGTTTAAATAATTTAAGATGTTATCTCTCTCACAGGTCTCTCGCCCTGAGCAACGGAGCCTCATTGTGTTTAGACCCACATATAAATGACCTGTTAGCCGAGCTGGGTTTTTGATAACCTGAAAAATGTCACGCTGCTCCTCGAGCTCGTACTGCGGAGCCTATGCTCTGTAGCCATGGGCTGTAACAATTCGCAGCACAGGGGGATTGGCGCAGCGCAGAATTGGCAACACGCATACGTGCTTGAGTGAGTTATATTGGCATTAGCTTTTTGCCTTGAGCAATGCTGTCTTTTGTGTACTTGCAGTCAAGTCCTACATATGTCAACGTCCTCTGCCTGGAATACTAAAAGAATTTAAGGATGACTCTGCTGGCTCAGAGCAAAAGTGTGTATAACCTCATGTCTTGCCTCTGATGGTGGCCAGGAGCAACTGAGAGCTTGTGGACTTTGAGGATGGTGGGAACTGTTGAGTTTCTGCTGGCCAGGTGCTTCTTCCTTTGGTGCCAGGAGAATCTTTCATTTTTGAGAGGACTGAGTTACTCCACGTATTTCTTTTTGGCTCTAAAAGGAATTGAGAATGAGTTTGTTATGGCCATCTGTCAAAATATTACTTAAAATACTAATACAACCCAGAGCAGCACTGGAAATGTAACAAGAAAGGTTCATCATTGTGCTTGTTAGGGTAAAACACAGTGTATTACAAACATCTTGGACAGAATTTACCAGCACAGCGATGTACTTTCACTCAGCTTTCTCAGGAGGCTGCAGTTTGGTCTTTCCTGTCTCCTTCCTTTGAAGTGACAATTATTTCTTAGTATCCGTTTCTTCAGGATATTTTGTTGCATTGATTAGACAAGATCTGACTCTGGGACAATGTTTCTTGCCTGTTGCTTGCAGAATATAAGAGTCCTGAGTACCTTCTCACTGATGTGGGAGGACTCTTTGGGAGTTGCAGTTTTGTGAAGTTGATCTCTACAGCAGGTTTACTCAGGGGCCAGGGGAGCTGTGTGGTTCCACTTCAGTTCAGTGCTGTGGAGAAGGCAGCACATCAAATGATGAAACATCCTGGGGGAGGATGAACATGGCCACAGACAGTATTGCATTATGTATCACTCTTCTTTTGCCGCTCATAAAATTCCGTTTTGTGGACTTTAAGGTGAGGTCGGTGTTCTTCTGTGCTGGGATACAGGATTTGTGTCAAGGAGACCTTCTTGCTCTACAACTGCCTGAGAGGAGGTTGTAGCAAGGTGGGAGTTGTTCTGGTCTCCTGTGTAACAAGTGATAGGACAAGAGGAAATGGCCTCAAGTTGCACCAGGGGAGGTTTAGATTGGGCATTAGGAAAAATGTCACCCCTGAAAAGATTGTCATGGCTTGGCCCAGGGTGCCCAGGACAGTGGTAGAATCCCCATCCCTGGAGGGGTTTAAAAGCTGTGGAGATGAGGTGCTGAGGGACGTGGTTTAGTGGTGACTTGGCAGTGCTGGGTTAATGGTTGGACTCAATTATCTGTGTAGTGGTTCTGGCTGAGCTGGTTTTCCCCCCAGCAGCCCTCCTGGTGCAGGGGTTTGTGCTGGCAGCCAGAAGGGTGTTGAGAACACCCCGTGTTGTGACTGCTGCTGAGCAGGGCTCGCACAGCACCAGGGCTCTTCCCAA